>JAAVTS010001491.1:15218-41113 GCA_022845575.1 Baylisascaris ailuri
CATCGCAAAATATCGAAAATCGACTTATCGAAAGTCATACTCATAGTTTGTCGCTTCTGGAGCAAAAGCCACAAGAGAGTGTATGAAAGCGGCATCCTTCTGAATCATGCTATTATATTCGTATAGAGCACTGAAAAGGCAATAAAATTTCACTCAAATCTGAATTATAGGTCGATAATTTCTCTTACAAGTGGCGCCTTGAAGTTTCTTTAACAACCTATTTGATTAGCAACATTCTGATGTGCTAAAATAGCAAGATGTGATGTTATAATGTTGTTTCCTTTTTTACCTTAATAGAAAGAAAAAGAGTGATGATTTTTCAAAGGAATAAAATCGGCTGTTATCGAACAGCAAACGAGCGATGAACAGTTGAATCAGCTTTCACATGTTTTTATCTCTATTCACCTCTATTGGAGCACAAAATGATAACGAAAAGTATCATATGAATGCGTAAGTAATGTTTTCAAATCGACGCACATAGCGAATTGCATTAAGCATACAAACTATGCACTGATCACGATGATGTAGCAAACAAAGCCACAACTATGATAACAATTCAAAGGTGCAATTTTGAGATAGGATATGGTGGGTAGCTAATCTCATTCTCCTTTTTCACAAACAGAGGCAACAATTGCAGGAGAAAAATAAGCAGGAGTCCACAATGACTGATCAGAGTACTTTATGGGCAACAAGTACCGATATAACAGCTGGATTTGGTTCCGTAAGCATGAAGCGATCAGCATGTGCTCTCACTCCGGAAATCAACGATAACAAGAATATCGTAGAACGGTTGACGTGCATGTCCTTCACAAGGATATAGATGGTTCATCTGAACGAGTGATGGGCAAATACACACTGAGAAACCGTATATGTTACAAGAGAATCTCACTTTTCAGCCTCCATGTTTAAAGGCAGATTTTTGTCTTAAAGAGGCATCAGTCGTTACGATGCTGCGCTGCTTCTAGTTTAGGCAGTATCCTTACGTCTGCCTTTCAGGTATTTCACTCCCATTTTTTAAAAGCTGATCGCATCTGTGTTCATATCCACATCACGACGCAATGGCGCTTAAAGCACGAAAGCAAGAAATGACTGCATTTGCACAACGGAGTGGTTAGGGGCCACAACGACCTTCTTAAACCAGCAACTGGCTTAGAAATAAGAGGTTGACGAGAAAGCTTAAAATGTGAGGCAAAGTGTCTCAAGTAAGGGGAAGAAAGGGGAAACAAAGAATGTGAACGCAGAAGACGTATACTTTAAAAGGTTGAGGAAAAAGTGTCCATACTGGGAAGAGTGAAATTCATCAACAATGTTTTCAGTTTCATGAAGGGTTAGATGCGATGATCTACTGAAAAAGTGAGAGAGTGAAATTTTTACATATTGTCACGAAAAAAATATCCATCGACTACAGATTCTCAACGACTTCGAATTCCTTCCTAGTCGATTCGATGCACAACATATAGTGATCAGAAATATTGAGCCATAAGCTGTAATCCTTGACACTGAACCACAAAATTTCCACAAAGTTGGAAAAGGCGCCTTTCAATAATCGAATGCATTGGAAAGGGCAGTGAACACAACAGAAGTTTTGAATAAATGGAATGCTCTAAAAGTGAGGCAGGATGATGCTTGAGCATTAAAAGGAATTCCTCTCCTATGAAATAGTTAGAAACAAGTGCTTCCAGCTGCTATTTGACACACCGGACAATCACTGAGGATAATAACGACAACCGAGACAGAGATATTTCAGAAACCTGAAGAGCCTCGATGAGATACAGCGAGAATTTCTTTCATAACCTCCTCGCCTGCTGAAAAAAATGCTCAAAAATAAATTTTGCGGAAGCAGAAATTTCAGCATCAACTTACGCAGTAAGATTCGGATTCATATTTGCCGAATAGTGTTCTTCAAACAAATGATCAAGAACCCTAAGTGCTGCGGCCAAACCAGCAGTTTGAATGATGGAAGCATTGTCACTTCCCGCGTATGGTTGCAGAGCAAACATTGTCGAGGCGTCATTAAATTTTAGAATAACACCTTGGATGACCTTGAATATATCCTGCAAAATACTTTTCTTGACATCGGCAGCAGGGAGGAAATCTTTTAAAGTTTCACATTTCCCCTCCGAAGATCAATAACCTTTTTTAAGTTGCATCTGTTATCAGTTGATCTCTACAGATCTCTATATGTCTTGAGAACTCTCCCTGTTTGCACTTTCTTAGTGAATATTCTGCAAGTTGGTAAAGAAGTAGCCAATTAATCCGCCATTTGAAATAATGCTTCCTCAAAATATGTGCACAACAGACACTTTGAGTATTTGGTTGCCTTCTATAGAACAACTTCCATGATTTCCTGCTAAAGATGAAACAAAGAATAAAATGTTGACCTGCCTCTCGAAGGCACTTGTTGCTTCACTACGACTTTCGTATCCCATCGGAAACGAAAACTGATCTCTAATCGCCTAATCATTGGCTTGGGACAATCTGAAAGCGCATATAGTAACACTTAGTGGACAGATTTCAACAAACGAATTTCATGCATTCTCTATCGTTTCTTATAAGCCATTCCTTTGGGTGATCAACTACTCTATGGTCAGATCTCAGGTATTCGAACACGAGCAACGCCAGAAGGAACTTAGGAATGTCAAGATAATAACGCGAAATTAACAAGTTTTAAGCATTTCCTCGTCATTTCTCGACAACTGTAGCTGCAATGACCAATAGGAGTTCTTTATATGACACCTTGTCTAACGAGTAGATGACAAGGCTAGTGGCTACACTCATTCAGCGAGGCAAGTTATCTTCCTCTGCGACAACAACAGGAACAGAATTGATGAGAGAACAAAAAAAAAAAAGATTCAAGCAAACCTTATTTTCCATTCGATGCAAATACGGTAAAGTAGGCGATTGTAGCAATCGCAGCGAGGATAACCAAAATGATAAAAATAAGGGATATTACCCACATTGTTTTCTTCTTTGTCCATCCGTTTTTCTTTGCAACTTTAGAATTGGTGCTCGAGTCCCGAATTTTTGGATTTTGCGGATTTCGATTAGTGAGGTATCTCATGCTCTTTGCCTTCGCACCTACTCTAGCAAATGTTGAATAGTCGCTAGATGCATAGGAAGGAAGACCCTCCCAAGTGTGCTATATTTTCATAACTTGCATGAACAGCTGCCGAAAAGTTTTGATATCGCGGGTCCGCGAATTGATGCCGGGCTTGTGGCATTGATCGTGATCCCTTGTAGGATAGCACTTCACGATTCGACGGTTTTTTTTAGTGCATCATAGTCTTCATAGTATTTTCGGCGATAATTAGCGTATGCATTTGGTTCAACATTAAGGGGTGAGAAAATTGGATATTCATTAGAACCGTTCTCAGTTCCATATCTACTCCTACCAGTCTCTATCGCATGGGCGCGATGTTCCCGTGTTTTTGCCTGCGGGTAGCGTCCAAACGTAGAGACATCGTCCATGTTCTGAAAATAAAGATAGTTTTATACATAGATGTGATTAGAAAACTGATATCTTATCGCTGTTGTAATATCGTTCATCATAAATGATAACTTCTGCGCACCAAACTGCTGATCTTCAAACAGAAATGAACGCCTNTTTCGATTAGTGAGGTATCTCATGCTCTTTGCCTTCGCACCTACTCTAGCAAATGTTGAATAGTCGCTAGATGCATAGGAAGGAAGACCCTCCCAAGTGTGCTATATTTTCATAACTTGCATGAACAGCTGCCGAAAAGTTTTGATATCGCGGGTCCGCGAATTGATGCCGGGCTTGTGGCATTGATCGTGATCCCTTGTAGGATAGCACTTCACGATTCGACGGTTTTTTTTAGTGCATCATAGTCTTCATAGTATTTTCGGCGATAATTAGCGTATGCGTTTGGTTCAACATTAAGGGGTGAGAAAATTGGATATTCATTAGAACCGTTCCCAGTTCCATATCTACTCCTACGAGTCTCTATAGCATGGGCGCGATGTTCCCGTGTTTCTGCCTGTGGGTAGCGCCCAAATGTAGAGACATCGTCCACGTTCTGAAAATAAGGATAGTTATATACATAGATGTGATTAGAAAAATGATATCGTATCGCTGCTGTAATATCGTTCATCATAAATGATAACTTCTGCGCATCAAAATGTTGATCTTCAAACAGAAATGAACGCCTAACTTCAACAGAACGTTCAACTTTTTGCGGCTTGACTAGTTCCATAGTGCGAACGCGACCAACGCAAAAGGTGACGAGGTCAGCCATGAAATGTTGCCCACCTTAAAATGTCTATAGCCGCTCAGGCATCGAGAAAGGAAAGTAAAATAAGACGTAGGAAAACAATGGACAGTGCATATTACACTAAGCAATTTTTTTAAACTCCACCCTCAATGATTCCAGGCGTCAAACAACGACAGACCGACAAGCGCCACATATACTTAAAGAGATGGAAATATCATCTCGCCTTGATACATTTATAGGCGCAAATGTGTGGGTAGAAAAGTGGTAAAAAATATGGAAAAGAATGTTAAAGATTACACATACGTTCATCATCACACAATTGAAACTCATACTGTAGGTGCCACGATTGGATGGGCAGAATTTATGATAAGGCAATGCAGATGGCAATTTATTACCGCTTAATTTTTGGAGCAGAGGATTTCTCAGTGAGTCATACCTAAGTGCTAAGCAAGCGCTATGAAGTATTCCGCTATAACCTTTCTATCGAACGAGTATTATATGTTCAAAGGAAGTAATAATAGGAAAAAGTCATCGACAAATATTGTGCTATTCATCCGTTAGACATACTTACAAACACTAGAAAACGCACAATACCTGTGGAGTATGTTGTAGGCAATCGCAACTGATAAAGCAGCTATTCATATACTTCAGCATGTTTGTGCACAGCGGAAGAGGAATTCTTCCTCTATGTTCGGTCATGTGCAAAAATATTAAACTCTATGTATATGAATGCAAACTTTAATGTGATAAAATAGACGCGTGTATCACTAATTTTAGAGTGAACTAGGAAATATCTGTAAATAGCATCTTTACTTTCGTATGACTTGTCGCTATGTATTTCGCAATGCGAAAATGTGCTTATTGCCGATATAGTCTCATTGAGCGCATCAATCTATTAACAACTCATAATATTGGAAAATATTGGTGACGCTTGGTAAACCAATGATTGTTAATGCATAAGCAGCCTCGACAAATGTAAATCTACGGGCAAAGGAGACTTCAAAACATGAAAAAATTAACATTAGTTACCAAAGGAAATTCCGTCGACTACTAACAATCGCTACAATTACTTCAGGAAGGGGCCCAAGCATCCATGAAACTATGTGGATTTCATGTGATCATTGAATGCACATATACGCAAATGCAAAGTACAAATGCGAAATTCCACAAAATTGTGGAAGCGCTGCAGCAGCAATAAGAATCAACAAAATAAACTGTCGGTAAAACGTCTATTTAATGAATGCTGGGAAGTTAAAGGATGATTGGGCAGGTGCGGTGGCGGTTGCTTTTGATAATTATGCCGATCATGTGCCTGATCATTTCTAAATGCAATAGAAAGGTGGTGAGCGAAGTATCGTCATGTTTCTTTTTCATTTCCTACCGGTCAAAGTAAATGAATATTACGTCCTACAGGGACGAAAAAATCCATCGATGAAGTGGAAAAGTTGACATCTATAGACAGCAGCTGGTTTCGGGAAGGGCTGGAGCTAACGGATCCTTCCCACTTTGGTGGGTAGCATTTCGCACACAGTTCAGCCGATGGTTAAAAATACAACTGAAACGGTTAACCACATTGTCGAGTACCTTAGGTGACGGGTAAGCGGCATAAGACGGACGTTATGGCAAGCGATAGGGGTTTTCCCAACATGCATTATGATAGCACGAATAGCACAACGAGCGAAGTACAAAACTTTCTAAGCTAAAAATTTGTCGTCTTATCTCTTATACGCAAACACGTCGTTACGACGCAAACAATTGGCTTTTTTTGCGTTTAATATGTGAATGTTTTGACCACTCACCACAGCTATTGTTTTTTCTATGACCACTCACCACAGCAAATATTATGCCAACAAAACGCCGCTTAAAATGCCCAACTTGCATTCCCAATTTGCCTCAATCACCTAACTCTCTTAGCAAGACCGCAGGTGAAACGAAACATTATGCTATATATTCCACAGCCGTATGGCTGCTGCAATAAAACAGCTACCTTCAAAGGATGTATGCTATGTAGGTGAATAACCGTTCCTTTTTAAAGTATCATGAGATTTGAATGGCGTGACAAGTTCGGTTGCAGAGGCGAACACCAAGCTAGTAGCCTTAACAATCTTCATTACTTCTGACAAATTCTTGCCCTAAAATTCCTGTAAACTTGGCACTGAAATATGTCTCTATATGGCACAAAACAAACCACCCAAGGTGGACTCGACTATCAGCTGCTTTGTACATGAGAATAGCTCTAACAGCAATGACGATGTAGCACTTTGCCTATGAGAATATATGTTACTCATCTTTTCAATGTTCACACATACAACTGTGATGTTTATAAAATGTATGAAAGACAGATTGTGGGAGAAAGGAGGCCTAGCTCATTGAGGGGGCCGTAGAAATGAGTAATAATGTAGAAGACGAGAACTACCTAGCACCTTCTTTAAATGTTCTGCACGATGGAAGATTACGCAACATTGAACAGAGCGCAACAATTTCCTCGCAGGTTATGCGCTTCGATGAGCTTGTTTTTGAGGATCGTATCGACTGCACGGGCTGTACTCATATGCCTCTTTGCACGTTCGAAAACCTAATCGTCTACTAGGATGGAAAGCGATTAATGATGTGAAATAAGTGCCTATACGTCAAATGTCTTTCAGTGGATGGAAAGACGTCAAATGGATGGAAAGCGACGATCAATAAGTGCATACAAAATTAAAAAATGATGAGCCTGAAATACGGTCACTAAATAATTTGGGAACGAGAGGACGCATGTTGCAGGACGCATGTAACGACAGCTAACAAAATTGTTTACGCTATCCTTTTCCGGTTTTGAAAATTTATAAAAATATACGAAGACGTATCTCTGAAGCGATGGTTCCAATACATTTCGCAACAACTGTACAACTTGAGAGAACAATTCAGGAGGAAGAAACTCAAAAGCGACCAACCAGGCCAGCGACAAGAAAAAGGAGGCGCAAAGGAAGTGATGATGATGAAGATGGGAGTATATCAGACGAGGGCACCACTTCTAACGCACCACGAAAAGTACAGCTTTTGTTCGTTATCTAAACTTTTGCATTAAATGCNNNTTAGTTAAATAAATCCTTAAATGAAACATCCAATAAAGTTTTGTGAATGGATAATCTCGCATCTGAGGCGACCGAACTTTTATTGTTGATTAGCATTTTTGAAGAAGACTGCTATAGGGGGTGATCCATGTCGTGCCAACCTCCCTGGCACATCTTTCCACTTATTATAAACTTTCCAAGTTTACTTTAAACCGTAAATAACAATGTTTGGGACACAGCGTTTATTTAGTACGCGAGGTAAACTTTATCTGCTGGGTTGACCACGGGAAAGGGTAGACTTAAATATTTCTGATTAACCAAGTCAGCTTTAAGTCTGCGACATCCTGGCGATTCCGAATCAAACGTCTTTCACCTCTCCTCAGGGCTTTTGCGTTCCCCTCTTTCGCCACTGCAATTCTCTCTGCTACTTTACCTTTTTACTTCCTATACATTGCGTTATTTATTTGCGTATTGTCGATTCACAAGTTAAGATTTAAAAAAGAAACAGGTTATCAGAATAGGATAATTTGGTTTCAGCAGAGCAAACGAAAGATGAAGGAAAAGGAAACAACTCGTGAAGGTGAACGCATCGATGAGATTAAATCTCAGCCTCATGGGGTTAGGTTTTTATATCATTGCGATATACGTATGAAGGAATAATTGAATGAGCGACGCTAGTCAAACTTTTCTTGTAGGCATATTTCACGAGCCATTATAGCTATAAATCAGAACGTCTAGTTCCTTTCCACATCCTTTCCTTATTTCAAGTTCGAGAATCGCCATACCAGTTTGAACGAAATTGACAAATTTTAGTCATTGATCCTAAAATTGGATTTCCTTCCTTCTGAATTTATCAATTAGTGACTTCCTAAATTTTCCCCTCAAATGATCTCGCCGAAGATGATTTTCTTCTCATTTTCTTCTCAAAGAATTTTTGTGTAGCAGATCTTACAAGCAATTGCACTGAACCACCTAGTGAGTTAATCATAGACGACGGTGGTAAAGTGATGGGACAGAATGACTTTCCATCCGTCTGCACATTATAGAGGCGTTCAATAAATGCCCAATATGTATTCAACTAACTCCCAAGAGGGCATTTTGCCCTGTCTTGTTGAGTATTTCTTTCCTTATTACTAGTTTGTGCAAGAAGCATCTTGACTTACTAATCAAATGGCAAAGTGCAGAGCTGAAGTTGGATGTCATCGTTGGTGCTAACTTGAATAGTCATCGTACCACCACTACATCAATCTCCGTGTTGTGGTTATATTCCAATAATGTATGCCAATAGGCGCTATGACATTCCATATGCAATATTCATGGCTATATTTTTTAATTGTGATGGAATTATTGCAATTCAATGCCTTCATTGATGCTGACTGAATACATTTCTTTAAAAACGACAATGGAAACGACGTGAAAAAATAACCAAATTAGAAATTGATGATGACGCGGCTGAGGAGAACAAAGGGGAGGAAGAGAGAGAGGACGAAGGGGAGGATGGCAAGTCCGATGAAGATCAATCCCCCGAAGAGAACAAGGTAAACGTGAATAGAAACTGTTTATCGGGCTCGCAAATCAATGTTTATTCACTTAATGCATCTGATGTAGTTAGCAATTTTGAGCATCTCCTAACTGCCTAACGCGGTTAGGTTGGATCCAATGTGATGACTCGAAAGAAGGAGGAGAGGTGACAGATTTGCGATGTTTGGAGTGGAAATAAACTGAACTTTATCAACAGTGTTGAATTCCTACTACCAATGTGAGATTTCACTCATAAAACAACCCATAGTTTTCTGGGGAAATTTGACACAAACTATACCACGCTTGTTCGTCACTGCATAAAGGAGAAAGCAGGAGGAGGAAGAGAAGGAGGAGATGAAGAAACTCTATACCTTTCTTTCATTTCGAATATGTCAAACTTGAAGCCGCCATTCGACATTTTGGTGAAGCGTAGGTTCAAACATTGCATTCGAATCGAAAAATCGAGTACTCCTCAAAACGAGTTTCATCGTCATCGCCTACAGTAATATCTTTGCAGTTTAAAAGAGATTTACATAAACATTTAATTCGAATAAAGTATTGATATATTACGGCGCACGCTTTAGTTTTTGGCACTTAATTTTACCTGTTGATCCTGTTGTTGGAATTGCAAATGCGTAAATGTGACACTACTTACGACGTGCCTTTCAACTTATTTAAATCCCGTGGAGGAGATTAGGGCGAGTCAGAAGAGAAAGTGTAAGAAACTGAGGCCGAAAAAGAGAAAGAGGAAGAAAAGCATGAAGAGAAGGAAGAAGACGAAGGAACTTCAGCCGTGCGGAAAAATGGTGCCAAGAAAAAGAAGAGAGCCATACCTAACGCCGAACAGCCGCAAAAGGTTTGTTATCCAGCGTATTATTTACTTGATTCTTTTGACTAGAGTCGTTAATATAGTTGTGAGAGATGTCAAAATAATTAAACCTAAAACTGCAAGAGTACGTAACTAGTGCAAGGGCTGGAGGAGATGTAATGTCACCATTTGTTCCTCCGTTCCCATGTCGCACCCATGCTTTTAATAAATCGAGTCAAAAATGCTCATGCTATTAGCTTCCTCTTCAACGTTTCTAGTTAATGTGGTCAGAGGAAAGAAAACGGGAGCGTGGAACAACAAAATGAGCATATCATTTGTGATATCAGACAGCTGGAAAATCAGCAATAATTTGATCTTTGTTCGTTAGTTAGTATTCAGTAGTATTTGATGAACGATGTCATTCGAGCAATATTTTGTAGTACTACCCAAGGACTGTTCAAATGCTTTTTATGGAACAAAAGAAATTCAATATAGAACATGAGAGAGGCAAGTCAGATGTGGGCTGTTATATCTGATTTATTTACTGCAGATAGAGCCATTTTTCATTTACAACAATCACTGCGCTAAAAAAAAATGTGTTGTCATCACATAGAAAAAAGCGATAATACAAGAATAAACTGCACCAACATATAACATAGCGCTGAGCTATATAGTCGTTAAGATGTATGATGAGGATCGATGGATTTAAATTTGTAGGGAAAACTTACAGTAGACGAAAGTTTAGACTTTGGCACGCCTTCTTGAAAAGGTGCTGGAAATTGGTGACGTGGATTTATCGCCACAATAACTAAATTTCACCTCAGTATCTACTGACAAGTGCTACTGCATAACTTCTTATTAACATTAGTGGCTCTGATATCACTTTCTTTAGTACATACGCGTGCTACGATATGTGCCGATGAATCGACATTCCCCATATGCTTCATAATTGGTTTAAAGCACATGTTGTTTAGAAGAAATTCGCGAAAACTGATTTATTAAAAAAGAAAAACAGTAGTCGGTAATGAATGGTGAATGTGTCTGTGATATCATAATCGAAAGACGTTTAAAAATATCAAGAAACGCCGTATTGTATTCTCTTATCATGGTTCCCTTATTTTATGTGCCCTTTAGAAATCATACATCACCACTGCTCGGAGCAAAATATAACGACTTCTATTATTCGACATAGCGAACGTTTTTGCTCTTTGCATCTGGATTTGACACTGTCATTAACAGCCCAAATTTCCTTTCAAAGAGCATGACAGAGGTTGAAAGGATATATATTACGAGGCACTTCATAGGAAGAACGATGCCGATAAGCAGTTGAATCACGTCTACTGTAACAACCTATACTGTGCACATGTTTCACTGGGTAATATCATCTGATAACAGAAACTTTTCAATAATCAATCTTTGAAGATTTTTGGGCTAAAATTCAACTGCCAAGGAACACCAGATTTGTTTTAAGAGTTGTATTTAAATAACAATTGCAGATTTGCAAACGAAAGAATTGCCCTCCTCCATACGACCATGTCCGTCGAATGGAGCTTCTTAAGCAAAAACTAGTAAGCCACCCAGCTAAATCTTCTTCGAGAGTGTATCTTCTTCTTATCTGACTAATATTCTCCACAAATTACCATAAATGACTCACGTTTCCTACTGAAAGCGATGATTTGTGAAGTAGTTATCCATTGTGATGGCATATAGAAAAGTAAAAAATATTCTTGACGGGAGTAGTTGCTCGTTATATAAAACCATTCGTTTCATCACAAGAATAGTATAGTTCCTAATAGTTTTCAAATGGAAAACTTTGAACGGATCTCGAAATTTGTGCATTTGTGCCTATATTTAGTTGCCGATAAGTAAATAAACTTTCTACGCGTAACATATCTAGCAATTAGTTATTTGTAGCAATCAACATTGTCACATCGTAACAAACATTATGTGGAGAAACCTACAGAGGAGAAGGATCTGATTGATTTCGATGAGTTCGAGAATGATGAAGAGGACGGAGAGCAAAACATTGAGAACGAGGATGAACAACTGGAAGATCTCAATGAAATAGCAGCCATTAAAAAAGAGAGGTCTGAAATTGGAGAGTAGATCATTTTAGGTTTCCCTTAAATATTACAATCTATCAACGAGTGCGATTCCAAGCAACCTTGAACGATTTATGTTAAAGAGGAAACGTAGAGAAAATATTTTTTGTAGTAGGATCGAATTTCTCGTTCTTCGTCTCCATTGAAAATGATGAATAATACGCATGCCTCAGGCGATGCAGAAACTAAACAATTGTTCATACGGAAGCTCATTGTGTAGATCGAAATTTTTCTGAAACTTTGCAAAGAAGCTGGAAAAATGCTCTTGCGCAATAAATTTGAATTCAACTGCAAATCTGCCCCACTAATATATAGCACGCTTTGAATTGCGTATTCATATACAACTTTTCAAGTTTTTATATTTAATGTATGTTGTTTTCTTATTTGAAGGTTATCACTACTTGATGCGATATGTTTCGAAAATGTTTCGAACTTAGTGAGAACTTTTCTTCGATAAAGCGCTGCTCAAATTTGCAACTTTCAGAACCGCATAGCTCCTAAAATGTCAAAAAAAAGTCTTTAAAGTTTTTAAAAAGCAATTTTAATAGCAATCGTTCAGCAGGAGTTACGTTACTGATATCCAATAATTTTTTCAAACGATAAATGCGTTTTCAAAAGCCGAAAAAAAACGTTTTAGTATTCATTGAAGAACAGACCCATCTACTTGAGCGAAAACGATGCAAGCAGCAAGAGTAATGACAATATATAAGCCCATCCCAGAAGGCTTATCGGCATCGTCAAAAAACTTTCACGAATGCTCCTATTTTGAGATGCATAAGTTCTCCGAACAATTTACATATTCAGCCGTCAGTGTCATAATTTGACGCAATCAGTTTTCATTTAACCGATAAATGAAACGTCAAGAAAGTGAATAACTCTTGAATGATTCTTTGTTGAGAAGTTCATTGTTTCGCGATTTCCGATTATAAATACCAATGTTAGATATCGATGGAAAATCTTATATCGAATAACCTAATATGAGAACTGCACTGAAGATTCGCAGATATCAAAATAAAAGTTTCGCATTGATTCTAATGATCGTTGCAGAAGCATTCACTAAAACTGCTTTCTTAGAAGTTTTTATTTTTTCAACTGGCTGATACAAGTACATATGACAACAATAAACTTTACAATATTGATTTTTTCTCGTATTTTGTTGAATTTATGCGAATATCCTTTAAAAAGAATTCGTTGCTGTAAACGCATCAAAAAATGTCGCATATATGAAAATGAGTATGTCTTAAAGTGTTGTTTCACATGAAAAAACATTCATCAACGACACTGTGTTGTTCGCGAAACATTTCCGAATATGGCTAACCGTCGCCGATAGTGTAATAAAAGAAACTGCACAGCGACAAAAATGTTACGACAAAAATGTTTCAATTTGGTCCGCAAGTGGAACGCATCGATGAAGTCAGAAATAAAACGACGCCGTAACGACCTCTCATATTTCCAAAGTTGGCACACTGCTCAGCATTTGTTATGCATTATTTTAGCAACTAGGTAAATGCTGCCATAGTCTTTACATAGTTGAGTTATATGCCTAGTCATTTTATTCATGCAGAATGCATAAGGCTGAACGATAGAAATTCATAGGATTGGGGGATTTGCTCGAATTTGTGCGCCATAAATCGCTTATTTTTACGACAGAAACAGAGCAATTTGCAAAAGGTCGCTGTGGATGAATGTTCTGTCGATGTAAGGAGACCGTCGTATAAGATGAGCTGCGCGCACTTCTTAATGCTTCTTAAGGAGGAATACGCTGCTGCGAGGCGGGGACGGGCAGTAGTGTGCATCCGGACTTGGTAGTCCAGGGCTGCCAGCTTCCAAAATAAAGATTCACTACCATCTTTAGTTTACATGACGCGTGCAAGTTATCGTTTCTTCATTATTATACCGTTTGCCCAATCTCCACACTCTCTTCTACAGTTCTCTAAATGTAAAGCATAAATTTCTTCGCCTTTCTTAATCAGCCGAACACGGACCAAAAACCCCTAGAAGTACCTTTCGAACATTCTTTCGATCATTAAATCCTCACTTTCGTCCATAGCGTAAAGTGAAAACAAACAAGGATCTGTATCCTACTGGTCCAGGGTGACCTCCTTGCCGGGGCGCCCATCGCGTCCAGGTCTTCCACCGAGACCCTTGTCTCCTGGCTCTCCGTCTCGACCCCTCTCGCCATCCTTACCTGGCTCTCCAGGTGGTCCATGTGGACCAGCAGGGCCTTTTGGTCCTTTCGGTCCCTTTCCGCGCTTGCCATCGCGGCTTGGAGGCCCTAGCTGACCGGGGCGGCCTTCTGGTCCTGGTGGTTCTGGCTTTCCTGGCTCGCCAATTGGTCCTGGAGGGCCGGGTCTTCCAGGTCGTCCCTCGGGACCTACATATCCAGGTGGAACAGGCTCTCCAGTCTCTCCTCGGGTCCCTGTGGTCCAGGAGGTCCTGGCGAGCATCAAACAAGCGGTGGGAATTTGCTGGACGACTCCGGTGTAAATTCTAGGAACATCAGTTGGGCCATCTTCTCCGTCTGGTCCAACGGGTCCTTTGTCTCCTGACTCACCACGTGGGCCAGGTGGTCCTGCCGGACATCCTTCGGCTGAGAGACCGCAGTCTGAAACGGCACAGACCACATAAAGTTTTTTCAACCCGTTTGTTTGTTTAATTATATCATCATACCGCTAGGGCTTTTTCTACATTAGAAAGCCGCACAATCTTTCTTCGGAGCGATTTGTAGGCATCTCATCCTACAGCATGTCAATGCGAGGCAAACACAATAAAGTAAATGGATGTTCCATTCAAAATTAGAGGGTAGAACTTATGGCATCGGTCGGGGAAACTTTGACGCTTGGCATGTCCGAAGAGGCTTCCGAATGACGGTGGCGCGTCGCTTTTGCCTGTTGGATTCATGTGCAACAACAAAATCCGTTGCCACATGTCGTCTGCGACAATCTTCAAAAATTTTATTATTCATTCAAATATTCATATGTTATCGGTCGTCGTCCCTCAGTCTCACATAGTAATCCTCGCTTTCCTCCTGTACACATCAAATATATGTCTTATAGGGGAATCATCAAAAAAGGCATGATATTAAGTAAATGATTCAAAACGTTTATGCAACAATCGTATCTGCTTATCACGCTTTTAAGCAATTTTTTGACTCATTAACAACTTTCAGCTGCATCATTGTTCAAATTCAAATAATATTACTAGTAGAATGCAAATAATTTTGCGTATTTAATTTGTGGCTTCTTTAGAGATTGAAAAATTACAAATTTCGTTGCTTAAATATTAGAGCCTATTGCTTCGAATGTAAGCAGCTGAACAATCAATTATTGTCAAATATTTCTTTCTAAAAATTTCGATAGAAGGAATTTAGTTGCAATTCCACATAAAAAGAACAGAGTACTATCGAAAAAATCTTTAAAAAATCGAGACATGAGTAAATACACTGTTCTCTTTCATAGCGTATATTTGGAAAGATAGAAAAAAGCTGAGGAGTTAAGCAAAAATTTGTTCTCAAGGAAATAGATATACATACTCTGAATTCGTCCATCTCATCCGTGACATCATCATAGATGCTACTGATGTCGCTATAGATAATGCATACGGCGACGAGCGACATGACTATCACAAAGACGCNCGACATGATTATCACAAAGACGCTGCCCGCCGTAGCGAGGCCAACCATCAATTTGACGCTCATCTTTCCGCCTGAAATCCACATCATCCTCAGGATTAGAATCACCTTCACAAGCTTAAATTATACAAATCGAATGCAATACAATCGCAAAAGACGGCAACGTTAATTGAAGGTTAATCGTCACATATGAGATCGCTTCACATGACTTGCCTTCTACTATTAGGATGAAGCAAACCGACTAAAATGCAAGATTATAAATGTGAGCACAAATCAAAGATAGGGAAGTTAAGAGTATTTATGAATATGATGCATCGTAACGGAAAAGTTTAACCATTTCCAGGCATCATATATATGCAAAAGTCGTCGAAGGACTTTTCATTTAAATCAGTCGCTGCCTAAGATGTAGACAACATGATCAAAAAACAACGAAGTTCAGGTTGCAAATACATAGGCTTATTCTTTGACAGTTAAAGCGGAGTGAATTCTTATATAATCTCACAAAGACATTTCTTAGTAGTGACTATGGTCGTATGGGAATTTTCATAACCGTTTTGCAAGTTGGTAACACACAATACAAGCACATTTCCAATCCAGAATGGTGAATCTTTTCCAGAAAAATAAAGATACTTGAGGCTTAGGCCGTCTGTATAAGTGGCGACATTTATTTTGACAGAAACATGCGACGGGCGTCATGGTGTTGCACCTTAGAAATTGGTGAATACAAAGATGGTGGGTGCCATCGTAACGGGTAGAGAGAGACAGCACAAAGTCAACGAAGCAAAGGACGCAGTATGAGTGTAAGATGCGATGCACAGCTTTTATATCTGACATGCTAACCGCCCCTTCGCTGATTTGTGCGATAATTTTTGCGACAGCAAGTTCCAAAACGCGTACTCGGCAATAATTCATTGTGGTTTTCGTTGATGCGTCCAAAGTGAAGTACACAAAAAAGTTGTTATCGGCACGCATTGCGTTGGAAAGTGTCGCCATTGCAAACGATGAACGCCTCAGCACAACGTTGCCTGCTTCCATCTCCTTCAGTACACACCTCGAACTAGTTGCGCGTCCAGAAGCAGAGAGCGGCTGCTACGCCGAGACATTGCCCAATCTGCACGATGCACTTCGTTTCACACCCTAATTCTGAAGTCCGCTACCCCATCTTCTCAGCTGCCACATGATCTTCGCTTCTCTTCCACTCTCTACCTTTGTTTTTCACTCTTTGCTTGCATTGACCTGTATACACAGTTTTATCTAATTGTCGCGCTAACTGCAGCTTCCCAGTGCAAGCGACGATACGTTCTACGTTACTAGGAGCAACCTTTTTTTCGTTTTCCTTTTTCAAGACGACGTTGCTGTCTTGTCGACGCGACGGCCGGCTCGCTCAAGCACCAACGACGCTAAGGAACCAGTGGGTAGTGAAGGCACAAGCAAACGACAATGCGTATCCGCACCCTCATTCCCAAACCACCTTCACTTCCTTCCGGGAGAAGCATATTTAAGCTCATATCGTTCCCTAGCTAGTCCGAGTCTACCGAGGACAGTGCTTGATGAGATAAAAATTAGGCGAAAAGGAAGAATGGCTTTCTGCAGACTTTTTTCAGCTTGTTATACGTACTGCAGGGTGGGTATGTTTTTTGGTGAAACGATTCGTTGACTGAAGAGACCACATTCCCATCAGAATATTGGGAAGTTGCTCAAAAATTTTTCATGTCAGCGATGTTTAGAAGTGCAATTATTTCCTAGAGCAAAATAGATGCTCAAGCATTTTATCGAATTTTTCTTTCCTCACTGTCTTTCGTCTGATCTAGGCAGCGGCTCATAATTGTCGGTCACCGGAGAGGTCATTGCTTATTTGAAGCGGTTGACAATATACTATAATCCACCTCATCCACTCCCCTCTTCCGTTGCGTTATCGCATCTCGACCTCATTTGATTCACTACATTTTTACTAACTAATGTTGCTATTCAGCTGTTGTAGCAATTCATTTACCATTCGCCAGTTATTTCGTTTATACTCCTCTCAGTAGAGGCTCCAACGGTATGCACGAAGCATGCAAATGGAGCGCTCTCCTATAACAATATGCAGAATTTTGCAGATCTTATGTTAATAAGGTGTAAACAACGCTTAACGATCGCTGTAACTGCTCTTGCAGCTAAGCACTTTTCATAAATGCAAAATACATTCGATAAACCATCAGTAACTTTAATGCTTTCCTCGTAGTCATTGCTCTAGCAGGACAGTTGATAGGTGGTTGGTTATTTTTTTGCAGCAGACTCTAGAATGGAACTGAGTTCGGACTTGTCACTCCCTTCGGATACGCTATCTGGATCCTCCATAGCTTTGTCAGGCAAGTGTTGCGACATTTTCAACTTATTCAGTCAAATCGACTAATGATATTCGAATCTGTGACTTTCGACATTACTAGAAAGCAGACTTAGAATTTCGACATTACAATTCACGGCTCTCATATCACAGCAGTAGAAATTTTGCGATGAAATAGGATATCATTGACTGGCAAGCTGTCAATGCACGGCTCAACGGCTTAAATACGAGCTATCAGGACATCCCTGAAATAACCGTACAGCGACTGCACGTGAAAAAAAATAATCTTTGGCAATCTGTGAGTAATTTCTAGCAAGCTGTCAATTAATAATAATAGCAAGCTGTCAATTAAGAATAATTTTAGACAGCGCTATAGGGCAGCGATGCCATCCACAGTGCTTATTTTCAATTGGTTGCTTTTTTATGATTGAAGATATTTATATAGGCCTCGAAGTATGCAAAAAGAAGGTCTCAATTTACTGAAAATAAATAGTGAGATAGTGTGATTAGGGCCATAAGCGGCGTTATCGCAAGAATTGTTTTCACTATTTCTCTTTCCTGTACTGTCAAAAAGGGATTTTCTTTCATTTCGAGTGGATAACACCGCTCTCTCTTGCACCTGCCCATCTCTGCATCGCATTATCACCCTGGAAAGTGCGGGGAAATTCCATTGAAAATAATACTGTCACCCGCCGACGATGTAGAAGAAAGCGTTTTAATAATTTGCGTGGAGCTTCCAAGATTGCAGAGGTCGACTGTTATAGATGATGCCATTTCCGTGCCATCCTCTTTATCTTCTCGCTTGAGGACCGAAAGCGATTCGTCGATGCACAGCTGCAAATTTCTTAGCGGTATACAAACGTTCCTCGATACTTTTTGCGCATAAACTTCACAGGATTTGGGCATAATCTGGCCATCATTTTCGTCTTTATCTACTTTATCCCACTCGAAGACATGTGGCTCACTACCATACAACATGTGTTGTGTGGCAGTGAGCAATTTTACAATGGCAATTATTAACCTAACAGCGTTTGTAATGGAAGTGTTCCGTATATTCCCCATCAAGAACTTGCTGCTGCGAGCGCAGCCCAAGTTCAATTGATCCGGCTACTGCATCCCTTGATTCTTACGTACTATATCTTGATCTTTAGTGGCGTTTATGTCAATGACAATTCTCACAGCAAAGGAAAGAGAAAAGCCAGAAGCGCTAAACTTGTTGCATTGAACTTGGTCGTTGCAGTGCTTGACTCGCAAAAGGTGGAAACATAGGACATGTATATTCTGTCAACTGTTCGACGAGTACTGAACGCCTTTCTTTTTAGGCAAACAAACGTGACCGTTAAAAGACTATCACGGCCCCAAGTAACTTTGAAGTCTACGTGTGGTCCATTGTAAAAACATCGCCTCTGAGTAGGTTTGCAACAGCCTCTTCTACGCAATAGGATGCCAATATTTTCTGCTGAAGGCTGTGAGCGATCCGAAAGAGACATCACATTCGATCGGTTCAATTGCCTCAGTGGTAACGTGTGTGGAGAATTGGGGGTGTATAAGCCACTCACTCCTATTACAACTTTAGACTCTAAGCTGCGTAACGTGTTGTGTCTTTATTTGCTAGAGCAAGGATTGAGTGAATAACGTGATTATGAGTGTAGCTACAGAGGACAAAAGGTCGCAACTCGAAACAGCCCTGTCTTCATCGGTCAGCACAACTTACAGCTCCAGTGAAACTTATAGCAGCGGTAGGTTTGTGATGATTGGACACGTCGTTTCATGTTGTGCTTTCGCATCAAAAACTGAGACTATTTGATCGTGATTTAGCAAGTATCCACAGCAAGATTCATTGGTCATCATAGACTATAATGATCAATGAATGTTCACTGGAATACAAATCCTTTAGACTTTTTTCATTCACTTCGAAAAGAATGAACCACTCAATGCAAATAAACGCAGAGCAAGATTTTTTTTTAGGCATTTCGGATTGTTTGGTTTATCTGAAAAATTTGGTTCTTTCTGTCCAGAAAATTCAGTAAGCATTTGAAAGTTCCCGGTTTTGCAAACAAATTTATTAGGAAGGCTTCAAATTGTTATTCTACCTCGAGGCAGAGAAGAATTGTTTGGCTTCATTTGTCTTGATGAGATGAAAATAGCATATAATTATACTCATGCATTATGCATATTTTCGGTTGACTTATTGAAATACATGGTTTATTCGAGAATGAACAGAGTGAAGGTGAGTCTTTTTTTTAAAGTAAGAAACGACTTTACAGAAAGCTCGATCACAACTGCATCTGGTGAAACTGACGCAGGCAAACAGGAAACGGATACGGGTTTGTTTTTTCTTGATGAATGATAAGCCAACATCTGGGAGCCGTGAAGGCTTTGCATAGTTTACTGCATTCCAGTGGATGACGTTGTCTGTGTTCGTTTTCGTGGCACCTTTCCCTATCAAATCTAATCAAATAAACTGCTACCTTGTGAAAATACTCAATGGGAAAATGAATAATATAAAAAGTTTGTGGACATCTCTTTGTGCTATTGAGCAGTGGTGGTGGAATTTCCAGGAGCATCCGCTTTGAGCAATGAGCACCAATAATCACACTGAAATAGAATGTAAAACATGTTCACAGGAGGGAAGCGACAGCTGTAATTTGAATCGAAGTTAGGGGGTACGGCTGATGCAACCCTTTATTCGAATTGCGAATAAATTGAAGATTTAATAGTTGCTTTCGTTTCCAGTGAAGCGGAAAACTTTCAGGAAACAGCATCACGACGGCTGTCAAAGAAATCAGTATAGGCAAAGAGGACACCGATGTGAGTAGGTGCCATTTTCAGTTTTGGTGCGATAACTTTCTGCAAACTGCATAAATCACCTTCAATTTGCATCGGTAGCACATGCTCTTGGCGTACTCTCTAAAGCACTCCTTTGTATCTTATACCCCGCTGAATACGGACACTATGTTTCTCAAAAGGTTTCTCTACAAACATCCCGCAGCCGAAGAATGTCGCATCCCTTGTTGGCATGTGCAAGAAATTTTCCCTGGTACTGCTCTGCCTACATTGGTAATGGGTATAACACCTAAAACTGTTGCTATTTAACAAGGGTTCAGATGCCTTCGGAATTCTTCCAAAGCCATCCTGCCTTATGACCAGCGAAGAATTTTCAAGCGGGTCCAAATGATTGGGGGATCCAATGTTCGAGGTGTTTGTAGGTTTCCACAAAGGCCCGGAAACTCTGACGCCTCGACGCTGAAAGCGACCTGAAAAGTGAGTCATCGCGTTAAAGGGAGTTTACGATAGCCGAAATGTTATAAGCAATCTCCGTTCTCGCTCCATGAAGTTAGGCATATTAAAGTCACATTTTTGTCAGAAGGAAAGGGGCTGACCGCTCACGATATACGAGCAGATTTGCTGCTTCGTCTTTAAAATTGGAAGGCGGCTAAGAGGTCGTTGTCTAAAAAAGTGCACACTGTCTCTGTTTGTTTTTATGCATGCTTTTGCCAAATATGCTGACATCGTTCCAACAGCGTGCTCCTGCTATCCGTTGAATTTCGATAATCCAACCATGACGATGCCGCACAAAGGATTTGTTCGATTATTTTTAGTTTTTTTTTTTCATGCATTTGCATTTTCCTCATCTCAAGAAATACGTAGAACTCGCGGGTTATGCCCATTGAGATCCTTAACATGATCATGTCGAGCACGCTGTTTTTCTTCTTTTCAGACACTTCACTTCTCTACAGCACCACTCCGAGGTTTGTCGATTCGTTGGAAGCGATTGGTAGAGGTAAGCATGGCAATGATTTGATCCCTTATTGATGCTGTTGTTTAGCGAAATTGTGCACAAATTGTTGTAACCGCCCTCCGAAACCACTCAACATGTCTTCGTTCTTGGGAAATCTCGGTCTGCATTGTGGAAAATCTTTATGGAAGAAGCTCATAATATCCAAAAAAAAAAAAAAAAAAGGATGAAGAACAAGATTTCCCAACCTGGCAGAAAACCAAAATAAAAGTTCGATATTTGAGGAGAAAGATCCGATGTGTTTTGGCTTTGCGGCTGTCACGAAATTTCGTATATTGAAGTTTCCTTCGACTTCTCTTAGGTGTTCCATATTCCAGTTTTTGACGATGGAATGCTATAAACGCATTTCAACGATTCTTCCGCTTATTTTGCTGATGACATAGGGTTCCATTTCTAACTTTCGTCCGGGTCAATACACATTTCACTGCAGTCCGAGCCCTGAAAGTTTAAAGCGAGAAGCAACACGATGAATTCCACCGAAGCCATGAAGCAATTATTGTAAGGCGATATTCTGCGTCGAATTCTGTTGTTAACTAGTGCGTTTAAAGATAGAAGTCGAGGGAAGAAAAAATGCAGGAGTGACGAAGGGGATAGGACAGAAACAGCACCCCAGAACGGGGCTCCTAATGTAATTCTACATCGAATTCTACTCCGAATGGAATCCCGACATAGTATGCTAGAGGTTCCTCAATGTTACAGTTCACCATTAACAATAGCTTCCTTTTTTCAGTACCCTGCGAGCCCGTTCCACTCAACGAATTGCCTCGCGAATGGCAGCTGATCCAGAATTCATCGGGTGAGCGCAAGTGCTCGCATTGTTCTTGTCGCGTGTTTACATCCATAATCAGTATAGTCTTAAATCATAGTCTAAGCCCCCTTAAACTAAAAAAAAATAATAATTTATGCAAATAATATGCGTAGTCTAGCAGAGAACAAACGCCTCAACATAAACGCCTTAAAGTGGATTATACATGAATCTCAATGAATTCTATATTGCACGACAAATTGCTGTGAGAACAGAATGGAGCAATCACATTGTTTTTTTTTTTTTTTTTTTAGTTTAAACGTTCCTACAAAAAGAATTTGCATCTGCTGAATGTCCAGTCCATGAAGTATTGGCCATCAATTCGCGCCCACCTTTCGTCACTTATTTAGATGGATGCCGCCGACTTCTAGGCCATCAGCAAAATATAATTGTTTTTATTGCAGCTGAAAATTGATTTTATTGCAGCTAGAAATTGATTTTATTGCAGCTAAAAATTGATTTTATTGCAGCTAAAAAGTGATTTCATTGTAGCTAAAAATTGATTTTACTGCAGCTAAAAATTGATTTTATTGCAGCTAAAAACTGATTTTATTGCAGCTAAAAATTGATTTTATTGCAGCTAAAAATTCAAGTGTTGAAAAATTACATATAAACGCTGCATTTCTTTGTTCATTACATTAGAGTACTGTGCTTTTCGGAATGCAACAGGAAACTCCCATCAGTCTTTCACAGTTTCATCATAATATCAGCGTTAAATGTAAAAACGATTTCTTAAATTATTGTGCTCTTCAGAAGAGTCAAAGGAAAGCAGCTTTGATGGTGGAAGCATTTCCGACTGTACAACAGGTCACCATTTGCTCAAGTTTTTGGTGTTCTAATTGAAAGTGATTCAGAGACGAAACGGCATTTGAATGAAAATCAACGTGGCAATTGTGTAGCGATTAATTTGGAAGAAACATTCGAAGATGATCGTTATTGAACAATAGATTATAAAACATCAGACATCAATGGCATCTTTACTAAAGTGGTGCAGTTGTAACTCTGTATATTTGCTGCATTTGGGTTGATGGCTCAAGAAAATGCATTTAAGCATACAATTACATGTAAATTTTAAAGATACCCACCTGAAAAGAGGATAGCTTTCGGCCATTAGCGTCATTTGAATTAGGATTGGAGAGAGCCCCTTATTCTGAATCATGTAGCAAACCGACCTTTCTCCTTGTTTCTATGGAGAAGTCGTAGCCGAATGTAGATCGCTGAACACGGAGCACGGGGAAGCTGCAAATGTTGTATGTATGGGCTTGGTAATGGTACGCTCAATATCAACGATTTTGCGAAATGAGGACAAAAACCAGACATGCTCAAGAATGGTGTTTACTTGATGCGTATTGAAAAGAGAACCTGTATATACACCTCATAAGGCGCAGCCAACGCATTAACCGGTGGGAAGAATAAGAGAAAAAAGGCGAAAACAAATCTACAGATAAAAGAACAGTGAGCAACATTTCTTAATATTTAACAATTACGAGAGAGTGTATATTTGCAAGAACAGAAATTTATGTTGGAACATCCGAAAACGAGAATAAGGGTACGAGGGGGNGGAGAGCATACTGCTTATTTGCCGACATATTATTCTGTACTTTCAAGAGGCGGCTAAAATATATGTGTACTATGCTGCACATATTGCCTAGTAGTGCAGTGTATCATTGAAATCATGTTCTTTTCTTCTTAAGTCGAATTATATTGTATTAAAAAACATCTTCAGCTGTATTTCGCGCTTCCTTATAGTAGTTTTGGAAGAAGAGACTTCCACCTAGGTCAGTAACGTTCACCACTGCTAAAAGTGTCGCAAAGTAAAACAACAGTTCCTAGGGGAACAGTGAAAACTATGATTTTATTAAACAATAAACAATTCATATTAGACGAAGAGGTGTGGTTACATGGCGCCGGAAATGCGCGCATGCGGGCTCCTCTGTGGCTTCAGCCATAACTTAGCTAGAACTAAGAGAACTCAAAAGAGTTAATAAAGTAAACGTGACACTTTGCGTTGACGTCCCACATTATCACGTGCTGAAAATATAGACACTGCTGTAAAGAAAACGTACTATGCCATGTTTAAGTGGGAAGCGTTGTTTCGATCATTATGAGGAATATGTTTTTTGTGTGCGCGAACTAGTCGAGGCGGCAGCTGTTGCATAGTCCATCCATACTCTCCATGTCTTTCCGATCAGTAATTTTGTTTTGGTATTCTAAATCCACCAAAGCTCTATGCTAACGAAATTACAGTCATTCAGCACATAATTCGTCGCATAAAGGCTCACCTGAAAATAATCGCATAAATAAGTGTCCGCTGCTCAGACTTATACTTACATGCTCTATTCAAATTGACCTCCGCATAGCAGAAGACAGAATTATAATGGCTGCAATCCTTTCAAATCCTCCCCTTTCAAAGATAGCCTCAATGTTGTGAACGAGGAATGTGAGAATGGCTTGAAGTGAGAATGTGGGAAATAAGAAAGGCAACTACGCTGGAAAGCATGCACATTTTCATAGTAGCACACAACAGAGCTAAGGCGCGAACTGTTTGGGAATCAACTCGGTCGTCGGTAGCGTTGACTGAGGCACTCGTGAGTGATCAAGCAGGAAGTAGATTTATGCCGCAGTCTTTTGCAGCACGCTATTATCATTAATTATTACAACCAGAAATGAACTGCTTAAAAACGTCAGAGATTTGAAGTAGATTGCAGCAACGTCAACGATTCAGATGAAAAGAAAAGCATGCCAAAACCTTAAATACTGCATCTCTATCGGTTCTGGTGCTTCGGATTTCCTCCCCTTCTCGATTTTCTAAAAATGTTGCTCCGGTGTAACCGTAATACCATTCCTGCAAATTTCGTACAAACAGATTTAGCTACCTAGAGCATAGATATGCAATGAAGTGGCTGACGCAAAGTGTTTCTCAGCTAAGCAAGAAATTCCTAAGAGCTTCGACGTCATATTTCAGCGAAATCGGTCATAACATCGCGGGCTGCCTCGCATTCCCAATACTATTCGCATCCTCCAAGTTCAGAATATTTCGTCGACAAGGATCTTATCGAGAAGAGTTCCATATTAAATTTGATTTTTTTTTTCAGAATTTCTTCAATAAAGATAAGGAAATGTACATAGTTGAGTGATGGAATCATCAAATTTGATGCACCATTCCGAGGAAGAATTGCTTTGCAGAGATCTATTTCAACTTCTCAGAAATGGCAAACACCATATGAATTTACTGCTAGCAATGGATCTGATATTATTAAGAGAATTTGAATCGTTACTGCAACACAACCCGCTATGTGACTTTGTTTGACGTTGAAGTTTATAAAAAAAAGTGTCATGATGAAAACTCGAAACGATTCCAGGGAAAGGTTTTGGCAACGCTTTTTACCCGTCTGCATATGTGATGGAAGAGCTGAATGCGAATGCGATTGAGTTTATTATGATGCCTCACAAACAGGAGGTTGTTTTACTCTTCCGTTCGCTCACGAATGCTTCGCAATGCCTGCAAGGCAAAAGGGCTGAGGAACTTTAGGTTATATGACCTGCATACGGCTTAAAAAGTTGCTCCTAGGCTATCGAGGAGAAAAGTTTGCCAGAATCCTTTATATCCCGGTA
>JAAVTS010001492.1:0-16508 GCA_022845575.1 Baylisascaris ailuri
AAACTCTATCTTCATTTTTTTTCTTTTTAATGTGCATGTGGTTAAGCTCTTGCTCTTTCGAGCACTATTTAGAGATGGTATTCTTAGAAACGGGCCAATTCGTCGCCCTGTTGATTTACGACGACTTTGTGTCTTTCCCATCTGCACTCCCTCCTACCTTTTCGTTCTCCACAGCGTAGTGCAAGCCACAAATGTTCGGTTGGTGGCTGAATAAATATTTGCATAATATTGGTATGATTTAGAAAGTTTCAACAGACAGTACATCTACCAGAAGTATGCAAGCTATCCTCTCATCAATTCGAGGTGCTATCAGCCACGATGTTTTGAAAGGCAGCCAACTGGAAGCGCTCAACAATAAGGAGAAGAAAATGCTCATTCAGCAATGGACAGCGTAAGTTGCAGACGACTCTTGCACTACGGTCTCTTTCATCCTCAGAAAAAGTGCAGCTTATTCTTATAATTCTAAAAACTGCTTGACAGGTTTCTGCAATAATTCAGTAGGAAAATTGCGAGCATTATTCAGGCTACATCCAGCAGGAATTTTAGGTGAAATGACCGAATATTATGTAAAATGGCCGAAGAATCCTTCTCTGACTCATTGCTGTAAGGCTGCAACATAAATATTTTTAAATGAATGTATAAAAGAGAGCTATAATTGAAAAAAAAAACTGCATTGTCTTAACATGAATTCAAATTTACATTCTCTTGCATATTTATCGCGTTTAAAAATTCAAATCAACAACCATTTCCAACTGTTTTTTTTCCATGCATTTCTATCCTTTCAAATAGCTTAAACTGATTTTCGTGAGCGCTTAAAAATATTTTCCTTGTGAAATTCCAGCAGATTGCATATGCAAATTACCATCGAGACGAAATTTAGCACATTCTCATCGTATAGAGACATTGAAAATGATCACAACACAATCTTAAACAGACGCCTTCCAACACATTCTCACACTCAGACCATTAGAACGAAACCCCTATGAACCGGATATATAAAGATTATACGTTGTTTGAGAATCCATTTCGTGTCAACATTTGAAAACAGTGAATATTCATTGAGCACTGCTTGAAAGACAATTCACTAATCATCACTTTGCCATCTTTTAATTTTCAGGATGATAGAACTCAATCCAGATTTGTTTAAGAAAGCGTGGATTCGTTCTTCTCAGAGAAGCACATCGATAAAGGTATATTTATAGCAACTTTGCCTGATGCTTTGTATATCCTGAATCTTCTTTTTTTTTTTAAATTCATAGATCTTCACAGATCAGCTCAATCATCAACAAGACGTCTTACCGGCGAGTTAATTAGGGTTGAGCTTTTCTGAAACATATACCACTGGCGTTGCGCCAATTATTTTTCTGAGATTAAAATAAATGCATAAATATTTATGAATTCACATGAAGGGTGATGAAAAAAGAGGAATTTAAAAAATATAAGAAAAGAAATTGCGTTAGTTATAAAGTGAACAAGAAAGAAATATAGGCATGACCTTTTGAAAGAGTACATGAGAGTAAGGCCGAAAAAAGTTGAATGGTATTGTAAAGGCGATTCATACGTCGATGTTGGATAGTACGACGTTGGAGTTTTAGAAACTCGTTGATTTTGATCTTCAGCTGTCTGATCTTTGTCTTATGCCCTTTCCTTCCCCCCCCCGCCACCCCTCACCCCCCTCCCCCGTTCCGCATCTCGTTAGGCAGCAGAATGATTAATTAGATGAAGAAATCTGACATCCACGAAGTATCCATCGAAACGGAAACTGAGTCGTTTATTTCGCATTCGATTCATCACATTTGCGCCAAGGATTTGAAATTCAGTGTCAGTGCTTAAAATCGTTTAAGTTTAAAGTTCAATGTTTAAAAAATATGTTGTAAATCTTTTTAAGAGGCAAAAAAAATGTTTTAGAATTTCCACAGTTATTAACTGTTATAGGTGCTCAATTCCAATGACCAGCAGTAATTTTTAGAACAGCAGAGGAATTCAATTTTCCCCGTGCACTTAATTTTGTGGACTTTTCTCGACATGAAGATAGAGTTATACTCTTAGATTCTTCACATGAAAAAATGTAACGCTAAGAGATGAAAATTCGTACTCGTACAATGGCAGGAAACCCATTCCTTCACTCTTTGGGAGTCACTATCTCTAATAAATCAAACCCATGCAACCGCCATTGCCGTTACTTTGAGCACCCTTCCCTCGCAGAGTGTGATGTGCAGCTGGCAATGCACTTCCGGTACCATACTGCCTGGAAGAGATGTTCCGCGACGCTGTACGATCACTTTTGTTGTTCTATTTCGTTGCATAAGCTAATGAACCGTTGATATTGAAGAAGACAGAATCAGAAACGCGGAACATAAAGCAGCTTGCACTCGATGCTGGCATTCGAGGCTCGAAAAGTTTTGGGACCCTCGAAAAGAGTTCATAGTCCCGAACGGTCTTTAGCATCTAATGACCTCTGCAAACCGTTTAAATTACTTAAGCCTTCAGTTCACTGACCACTCAAAACCGTTCGAGGTCGTTGAATTTTTCTCCTGACTTTCGGGCACCCACAAACGACTTCGATTGGTCGTTGAATTTCGAGTGACAGCAGCTGTGGGATACTCCAAACGGTTTGCGAAAGCCTCTAGACGACAAACAAAACTTTCTAGACAAAGTTTCTAGAGTCTGAGCCGAAATTTTTGAAAAATCTGCACCACTTGCAATGTACAGGAACTCAGGTGGTAAAATGATAGCTGTAGAACCAAAAAGGTTCAACGGAGTTCACATTATGATTCGGTGGACGACTGACTTCAGAAACCATGTGAGGCTAACCCCAGTGCATTTTTGCAAGCGGAATGAAGCAAGTCTGACAAGATCTGTTATACTTTGCTAGCGCCATTTGACGCATAGCACGTTTTGCAAAACTCGCATCGAAAGTGCTCGAGGCAAATCTTTTGAAAGTTGCACTATTAAAATTGCACATTTTACAGAAAAAATTTAGTTGTGTAGATTGCATTCGAAGCTTCTAAAGGTTATGGCATTTCACCGTTGCTATATTTTACAAGTGTCCATCTTTCGAAGTTCTCACATCGCTGCAAACTTAGCGGAGATACGTTTTGAAAGTCGTTAACTTCTAAAATTGCATTTCAGAGGCAATGAGTATATAAACATACTCCTAAAATGTTTGATAACAACCTAGTATGTCTGAAAAATGCGTATGATAATATGGAGTAGCGTTGACATTTCTTTTGAGATGCTACATACTCGTTGGCTTAGTATACCCATTATTATTAAGGCTTCTGTGGAAGGAAAATATAAATATTATAAAACGAATAATGATATTCATGGTAAGAGGAATATTTCAGAAAGCGTTTGGGATGGAAGAGAACGAAGATCCCGAAAAAAACGAATTATTTATGAGATTGCCGAATACAATTGAAGCGTTCTTCAAATATCTTATAATTGATTGTGAATGTGACGAGAAGAAGGTAACATTTCTCTTCAGAATATTTCATCGAATTCTGAAAACAATTGCAAGCTCTTATTCGTAGCTCAACTCGACTTCACAGTACCTGAACTCTTGAAAGGAATGCCTGTCGTGAGCGAAAGGTTAGTATCGAGACCTGTTCTGGTAGTAGATGGGGTGATGCGAGGAGCGAATGTTGCCCGTCGAGACAAGTTGATAGTTGGATGTAGTATGGATGGGTCGATGGGTGGATGGTGCCAATCGAGACGAGTGGTTGGACGGCTAGGTGGGGTGATGCGAGACGTGAACACGGCCAATGAATCTGCCGTTGCTTACATTTCAATATATAGCAAAATCATCATTACTTTGTGTATTGACTGCTGGGGAACTTTTTTCCTACCCGGCAGCCAATATAATCTGAAGGTCGTAAAAATCCAACTGGCCTGTCAACTCCTTGATCGTCGCGCCTTCGACGAGTCGACGATTTCTTCCACATTTTCAATTCAGTCGAACAACCGCTGCCTCCTCGCTTCTTCCAAACGTTCATCCTTACCCAATCTCAAACTTGGGTAATTAAACCTCTTGCATTTTATTTCAATGTATACGGCGCAACGAACGACATAATTACAATAGAAAAAACCGCATAAGAGAACAAAAATGACATTTCATCAACAAAGCATAACATATCAACATCAATAGTGCAAAATAACTCAACTGAAAATCCTCGTCCTACAGTTCATCTAAAATTCAAAACGTTCTGCCAACTTTCAACTGTCCCTTAATTTCCTGAGTCAAAACATTCCAGAAAAGGCCACAGTCTTAATTAACGTCGCAGAAACAAAATCACGACTCACATCCTCCCAGAGGACCAGGACACCTATCAAGGCCCTATTCATCACCTTTCACTCCTAAATAATGTCACACAGAACTCACTCTTCCATTACAACAACAGCAGCCTACCATGAACATAAAATAAAATATAAACCGACACATAAAAAGGCCACTTCACGACAAAGCAGAAAATTCACGCCGCACGTACTTGCTGCTCTCGCATGACCCGAAGAAGCAGCTCTTTTCTAAACCTACCGCCTTCTGCTCTTATAGGGACCTGGGGCTGCACTTTACCTTATGGCTAACATCGCTTCTTTATGGTGAATACGTTTTAAATGACAGTACGCATTCATAATGAGAGCGCCGTCATGTTGCTGCAGTTTATTCAACATTATTTCTTTATGATAAATCCGTCTGAGTGACAGTACGCATTCATGGGAAAAGCGGTGCCATGTTGCAGATGTTTCCTCATTTGTAGAAGCTGCTCAGTGAATGCGTTTTTTTTTTTTGTCCTTCGTTGTTTCGCTTGCTTTATTCAACGGAAATTCTGACTCTTCTGACTCACGCACGCCTTCCTTTTGCCCTTTCAATATTCACCTTACTAATTCTAAATCTGCTATTCGATTTTACACAATTTTCTAACTATATTTGCGAGTAGTCGCGACACTTTGACTGTCTGCGTTTTCGAAGACGACACTCGAATCCACTAGCATTTCGCTTTGATCTGAACAGCTGTCGCCACCATATCACGCATGACGATCTCAACGAATCCATATTTGCGTTAGATTTTCGATTTTTGAATAGCCATCGTGCGTCATCTTCTTTGCCGTTTCTTCACTCGACTTGCATATGCCTCCTTACACCGAGCGCAACGATTAGAGTTGAACTTCAGAGAAGTCAACTATTTCAGCATCTATTGACGGCCAAAAAGCAGCTATCAGATTGCTATAATGGTTCATTGCTGTAATTATTCGTTCATATCAACGAATTAACCGATATATCATTAAATGATATGAGAGTATGTGAGACTTTGTGCATACAAGGTGGATTAGCATAAAACAAGAAAAACAGACCACGTACAGCTAGTAGAATCTGGAACTATGAGTAATTTTATGTTTTTTTTTTCAGATTCATCAAAAATGTGAAGAAATGGGAGCACGTCATATCGATTTCAGTAGTCGTGGATTTCACTCCAATTTCTGGGATATCTTCCTGGTAATTATATCTTTATGCATTCATTTCCCTCTTACTTCGTATCGTACTCTTGAGCTCTAAAGGTATTTACTTTTCGTGAACGAACGCTGCAGACACCGATTTGCGTCGGATTTCTTCGAGCATGGAGATTGCTGAAAGGCTTACTCGGCATTTTCCATATATATCCAGAAAACGATGCGTCCGACAGAAGCGAAGACTTTTTCATACTCTACAAGTAGCAAAAGAGTAGGGGAGGGGCAGGGGAAATTGTACTCTGGATAATATTGGATTATGTTAACTCAAGTAAGTCTCACTCTGGCGTTGTCCACGAACTAAACAGTTATGATGACTTGTACAAGTTTCTTCTTTTGCAGGTAATAATTTGCAGCACATCTTCATATAAGAATAACGTTATCAGAAATTTGAAGTACACTTCGCGCATTATTTACAGCAAATAACTAAAGTTATAACAACGCTACTGCTTACTAAAAAGTTGAAAAAAGTATCATTTGAAATCTTCAGCGTCTATACTTCAACATTTGATTTCGATTGCCTTTTTTATTGCTTGTTACCCTTCATTTTGGTTACAAACGTCGATCGGTTTTTGCATACATCTGCGAACACAACACATTCGCACCTCCTATCTCATTGCCACTTTTCTTCTCCTTCTCTTTCTATGGCATTTAATGAGGTCATCTCTCTATCATTTTGATGTATACTAGGTGGTCATTTTTGACCTAGAACTACGATTTGGCAGTGCTTGCTGTCCCGTAGTAGTATTTTCGATATGTCACCTCCATCGTATTTCATTTTGCCTGGTCTATCCATCGGTGTCTTTCGGCCACTAAGTGATATTCCAACCATTCTCAGCCCGTCGCCCTTTCTTTTACCACGAATTAGTGTTTTTTTTTTTTTTTTTCTATGTTTCGCTTCTACAATCCGCAGCAGCCGACGTCGTTAAGGCGAACAAATTTGGTCTCAGTTTTGCCGATCTTGGCCATTAAAATGCCCTCGATGCCTGTTCCGATCTTATTCATCCTGAATCTTCTCCACCTGAATTCTTGCGCATATCTACATATTTGGGCTTTTTTTTCTTTCGTGTTTTTCGCAACCGTTATTTTTTTTTCGCAACCCTTTCATATCTCATGACGGGAGAATAATTTGAGAACAAAATTTTTTTAACCGTTTGTTTTCACCTGCGGAACTAAGCTAATTACCGTCTTATATGATGATGGGCATTTTGCATTTCCGCTCTCTTTGTCGCGGTTAGATGTTTGTTATTAAATAGTGCCAGAAGCTAAAATATTAAAACGATAGAGTATCGTCAGAAGTATTTTTTTAGCCGACTTCAATAAACTTGATTGGAATTCGGCTCCAGTGGAACTTCTAATGTAATTTCGCAGAATAACAAAATCGAAATTATAGAATCAGGCACTGTAATTGTATGATGGTGCAACAAAGAAACGTGAAATATATGGCGCAAGAGGTTCGATGAAACACATGATTGTATTAAATTCAATGGCTTTATTGCTCTCAAGATTGAAATTCCTTTCATACCTCAAGATGAATTGCAAACGGAATATGCAATCTTTACTGCTTCTTTCCAACCCTAATAGGCGTTACCAATGAAACAACCTCTATTCCACTTTGTAACTGCAGTAACTCAGGTCTTACGTTTATAACATCCAGCCTAATAAGATAATTTGGCATACAAGTGAGCGCTATGCGTTTTCTTTGCGCACGATCTGTTTTCTATTTGTAAGCCTCGACAAACATGACATCATGCTTCATAAAATCAGTTTCCTATGATCCTTTCTCTTCAAGAGGTTCTATATTTTGCTTTTTCACTAGTTGAGGTGAAAAAATTTTACATTTGTTGAAGTAAAAAAAATATATCACTAATATTGTAATTTTTTATATTATTATATATCGCATAATCATTTGAAATTGCTATTGATTTCTTATGAATAAAGTAAATGTTTATAGGTTTGCATGATAGAAGGGATCAAAGAATGTTCGATGAACTTCAACGGAGAGCAACAAAAAGTTTTCGTATTTGCATGGCAACATCTACTAAATATTGTCGTCAAAGATATGCGTACTGGATATGATGAACGTCGACGTAAAGAGTCATTAAAAAGGCCTAAATAAGATAAAATAATTTGCAATATTGTAATGATGTTTTAATTATGCTAAAATAATTCATGACAATAGTATCCGAGTTATAATTTACTTCGAGAATATTTCTAACTTTTATGTTAATCATGAATTTTTTTCAAAGGATTTTCGCCTAAAATTGGAAAATTTCGAAAGAAAAGAAATTGGGAAAACATTGAAAAATTATAGTCGAAGTACTACTAAGAACATAAAAACGCTTTTATTTTGTTATGAATGCATCTGCAATTCCGATGGGATCAATTTTTTTTTATGAGAGCAAAACTGGGAGAGAAGCGAATAGGATTGAAAATCTGGAGTTGATGACAAGCGAACAAATTAATTTATATCGACGTATTAGCTTCGTAATTAACATTTAATCTATATTGAAACGTGAACCTCTACAATCTACTAAATACTACTCTAATATCAGGTCTATATGAACGATTATAATTGTTCGGCAAGTTCTCGAATCATTTAAAAAGGGAATAGTGAATATATGGCATGTTGTATGTTACTGCACTTGAACTACATAAATTTTAGCGGTATTATATTCCTTTTATATAATATTATCGGCCGGGATCAACGCTGTCAAACGGAATGGATGACGATGTTATCCTTCATTGCTTACTTCTTTAATTATTTCAATTGTGTTTTGCTTCTTGCACAACTTCTCCAGTTTACGGTATCGAATGTTTAACACTTTTGATATAAAGCATGCAATATATGCTAAGATTAATCAACTTGGCATTTTGGTATTGAACATATAGACGAGAGTTGCAAAAAATCACCGTTTCGCTTAAGCCTTTAATTTTTGTTGATTTCCTATCAATGCCTAATGTTCTTCGCATAAGATCGTCATGCGAATGAAAAACCACGCAAGAAGCAGGTATGTTTGTGTTTTGATTATTCAAATAAAGAGCTTTTTTTGTATTTAAGAATCGATGAAAAATGGAATATCTGAAGCGCTCATTTACATAAATCTACAAACGATTCAATCGTCCGTTATGTTTTCATGCTAGCCACCCGCAAAATGCTAAAAATGCTAAATTTTTATATACTTTTAATGATGTGCAACTAGGGAAGAACCAACTCATCCAGCTTCAAGATTATTGTACGATGTCTCCTTACAGCACAGACTGTACCTTCCATGTTCAAGTTGTCAAGCGAACAGACACAAATAGAAACCTACAGACGTGCATTTATTCACATACATAAATAAACATTTTACCACTAAACACATGAGGGAAAGTGACCCCATTTTTTTCAGCGTTCGTTTTTTACTGACTGCTCGATCAATTTTTGCGCATTTTTACAATTTTTTAGCAATACCACGAATATGGCAATATCATTTCCCTATGCATGAAAATATATTGTATGAATTTTCATATGCCTATTTGCCTCATCGGTGGTTTAAGTTCGCTGGTGACAAGAGCTCTTCTCATGAATATTGATAATTGCATTCTGTGATCTAGGTTGACTGATGATAAATGACCAATCGTACTAAACCATTTTGATTTTGTGTCTATGTTCTCGAAAAACATGATAGGAGAATGAAACAACAATGAACATGCAGGACATCAGGCTTGGTCAATGTGCGATATAATGTTGTAGATGTGGTTTTTTCAGTAGTAATCAGGGAGGGTGATATGAGTGATCTTCAGAATATTCCACAAAGAGAGATAGGATGAGATAAGAAGGGATGATTGTTCTAAGGCATTTTAAAAGGACGACGCATTTCAAGAACGAGAAAAAAAAAATTAAAGAACGAGGAAATTTCAGAGATGCAAAGATATTTGTGAGTATATGCGATGTTACCATTATCACTTCGAGTTGTGCGTGAAATCAATTGAGCTGCGCGTAGTGGAGCGTTGAAAGAAATCCACTTCGTGACAGCCGGTATTGCGTATTGCTTAGGAGAATGCTACTCAATTTTTTTTTTTTATTTTATGCTTCTCAGAGCTCTTGATGGCATATTTATTGGAGGGTAGTCAGTTTTCGTGCTTCATACAATTTTCATATACACTTTTGTTTGCTTATTTATTTAAGTTATTCGTTTAATAAACAAATTGATTTCTTATTTAATTATCCGTTTAACTCATTTATTTGTTTATTTATTCATTTATTCATCCATACGTTCATTTATTCAATAAGAGCTACGAATGTGCACTTAAGGCCACTCTCTCATATGAAACGCCGGTTTCCGATTCGCTGAAAAGAGCTCAAATAATAACATCAACGATATACATACGTAGAAGTGGTAGTGAATGTTGGAAAGCCAAAAGAATGGAACGCGTATCCACATCAACCAGTGCATTAAGTAATTCATAAAGCAGAAGTTTATATCGCCACATTGTAACGTTGTTGGGTGATGTCGACGTTGAGTGGGTTATAACGCTTCTTGTAATGTGATTAAACAATTTCACAACGAATAAATACCCAGCCGACTTATACGAATTGCTTAGTTTCAGCAAAATTACTGTTAGAAGTAGAGTATGATGAAAAGCAATCAAATATCCACCGGAAGCAATATAGGCATGTTTGAAGACTGTAATGTCGATAATAGTGAAAACAGTAGAAATAATATCGGAAATATTAGAGGTATTAGTGAATATTTCATTGATATACGAGACAAATGAGAAGTAAGAACATAGAGTAATGTGCTCTTTTAAGATGATATCATATCTGATAAACATATCATTAATAAAATAATCCATATTAGAATATGAGTATCGGAAATGAGGATTTCAAAATTTTTGCGATAAAATGTATATTTTTCAATATTATTTCAAGCGATTTCAGTGTTCACAATCTTTAAATGAGCTTTGATTTCGATCGATTCTCGATTGTTAATCGTCGTAAACTATTTGTGCTGTAAATCTTAGTAAGAATAAACAGTGAGCAAACATCCTAATCGAATTTTTTCGTTGTGGAAATGTTTGTTTATTTTATATGGCACATTATAATATCCCTTCTATCGATATCATAGAACAATGTTGCATAATATGTAGTCAATCCTAGCTTTATACAATATCTGATGGATTGACAAATGTGGATATATCTTTCTTATTAGAAAATGTCAGCAATTTTACTAGAGGGATTTCCATTGATGTTCGTCATTCGTTCGTATCAAAGTCTAACAAATAGAAAAAGTAGTTACGTCCTCACATCTGCCAACGTCAGGAATAAACGCTCAAGTCGATGTGTTTTTTTTAATTCCTCGTGTCAGGAATAAACGGTTTTCTGCATTCAGTAGCTCTCTTGCGTTATGATATTATTGCATAAAGGGAAGAAATTCACGAAATCAGCAATCTTGAATTACTAGCAAGCTTCATTTTCAATGACGAGCATGACGTAAATACACTGCACGACTTTCATAGCTCCTGCTATGTAAATAAGCCACGAAGTGAGCGACAAATTTCCTGGTGCAGTTAAATGGACTAGCGAAGGGTCAAGTAATTCAAGAACGATTTCTATCACTCAAGGACAAAATTCATGCACACAGAAGAAAAAAAACGTGGACTTAAACGGATTTTTTCTACTAACATTCGCATCACCAGCAGTAAATTTTTCCCGGAAATCAGAGATTCGATATATTTGTGCAACATTCCCTATGGAAATGCGAAAATGTTGGAGGTAGGTGGCCATATTATTTCAAATATTATTCAGCTATCTAATCGACATGCCGATCTTACATAATTAAACTAAGAATGACGAAAAGTTCTTCTATGTGCCTGAATTTTTTAGTTGAGTCACAAACGATGCAGATTTTTTGCGACTTAGATGGTCAATACACCGTATAGACCCCATTGGTAATACTTCCCACCTCCCACCCCCTCATCACCCCCGAAACTTCGTGCTTCGTTTCAGAACAAATAGTAATAATACAGTAGTTGTAGAAAGTGGTCAATTTCTGAATTCAGTATGCAGCGTGAAAGATGATGGTTCAATGAGTGAAGACTGTAGAATCATTTAGTACGCCGAGTATTCTTAGAAGTGCAAAGACATTAGGGGACTAGAAAAAACACATTTTGATAAATGTGCATCGTTCTAGCTTCAATATATGTGTTGATGGATGGGCCATTATTACATGAACGAATTGGTGTGCACCGCCTTATGAAACATATTCGGCACAGTGCCAAATATTTACACACTTCACCGGTTTATCAAGCAATTGCTTCATACATATATTACGTGGATGAATAATAAGAACTTATCCAGCTTTTTTCATTACGAGCAGATAAATATCGCAATGCACTTTCAACATATGCGAACAAATTTTCTGCTCACTTATCGAATGCAGATGCAATTTTTTATTGGTGCAGTCAACAGAAGAATATTGGGTGAAATAAATGTATATGGTTGTGCGTTTTACAGAAAAATGAAGGGCATTTTTTCGACGATTATAAAGGTAAATATAGATGTAGACATAAATATAAATATATAAATATAAATATAAATATAAATATAAATATAAATATAAATATAAATATAAATATAAACATAAGCATAAATATAAATACAAATGTAAATATAAATATAAATATAAATACAGATGTAAATATAAACAAAAATATAAGTATAAATATAAGTTAAACATGAATATAAAAAATATAAATTAAGCAAATATATGCTGCCTCCCTATCCATGAGAGGCTGATAGGAGAAGGAGGTTATGCTAGCAGGAGCCTAGCCTAAGTTTCTAAAGGTAGTCTCATCTTTTTACAAAATCGGAGTCGGAGTCATGAATTTCCACCACTAATTTCTTTTCATCTACGTCGAAAATAAGTATTGGATTAGAAGTGTACGCATGATAGCACAAACGCTGCAATACATCGTTGTGGAATACGGATGTGTGAATGCCCAACTTATCCGCTTCAGTTGATGGTCAACGCTTTTCATTGATATAATTATGTTCCCATATTCTCATCAGTTCTGTTGAATTTTCACTTCCTCTTGATTTCTCATTGTTATTATTAGTGTACAGCTAAAGAACTGAAAATCGCTCCTATTCAAAAAGAATTTCGTCGGTGTTTTCTTTTCGATGTTTGAATTTTCGAGTGAATTTTCGAAAAGAATTTCCTATGCGAATATTCCATTATGCAATGCAAAAGTTCAGTTTGGCAACTAGCCAGCTGTTTAAGTTGCACGATTAAATTTCTATTCCACATGCTTTAAGTTTTGCTGAAAGCCGTGAAATTGTCTTATCAGTTTATCGGGCTACAAAAACGGTTTCTTAGACACGTTGATTACTTTGGCATATTTTTTTTTTTTTCAGCTTATTTCTTTGTGCGGGGCTCATTTATTCCACTTCAAAGATCAAACGTTGTGTTAGAGAAATCAACAGGAATCATAGCGTTCTCAACATTTCCTAAAAAGCTTTCCTGAGTTGTCTCGTTTATTCTTTCAATATATTGAGCAACATATTCTCTACGATTACGTAACATATTTCTGTTGCAATGGCAATTCTGTAATTCCGACTGTTCCATTATGCGCTCTCCTTACTCTTGCTTTCCCAAAAATTAACTTTTCGTATTGATTATTTTTCTTTCGCTCGTGCAAAAATTTGAAAATGCTATTTTTTCGAGCGGAAATGAAGCAGCTCATACCTATAAAGGTGCTATCTTGGTGCCGAGTACGAGAGCTCACAACTTATTCTGTGATGGTACGAAATGAAAGAGTTGATTCATCATTTTTTCTGATTGAGCTCCCCACTCTGAGTCGGACTCGGGAATGCAAATTTTAGATATCGAGGAGTCGAAGCTGCTCTTTTTTGCCGTTGTCATCAATCACTGATTCGGAACATACTAATCTATGTTGCCTGTGCAGGACAAACGAAATTCAGGTATTTAAGATGTAACAGGTAGCCCTGATGAGTATTCAAGAGTGTGTCTCTCGGTACTTTATCATGATTTACGATGTGATTTCTATTTTCTTCTGCTGTTATGATTTTCTGTACCATCAACGGATGTGCAACGACTGTACATTTGAACATCCTCTATGGTCATTACCTATCAAAGGCGATTCAGTGAAACTGTAGTTTTTTTTGCCACTTTATAGATGAACGAATAAAGTGAGAAAATAAACGATTGAATATACTACAAAGAGCAAATTATCCATTTACTTCGAGAAAATAAAAAACAAGGATCAATTAAAGATTAATTATTCGTCCATTCCACATCTATAAGTTGGTTTCTATAGGAGTTGACCACTAATTACCTATTAATTATTTTGACCACAACATTTATAAATAATTTAAAAATATTTAGTAACGCTTCTGAAACGCTTTACAACTCCATACATCATCATCGTTGCCGCTACTTCAAAAACAATACTAGGAATAGCACATGGAAAATATTAGAGTTTCTCTAATGCGATTGTTTAGAGGGATTTAACCAACTATTGGAATCCGGACTGCGTTGAAATTCAATCAAGGAATTGCAAGGAGCAACTAACCTATTGGGGCAAAAACAAGAAAGCTGACACGATATATGCTTTTGAAGGCCTTCTTACATGCCCTAATATTACCATGAATATTCAAGAAATAATGAATTACATGCAGCAATCCATGCATATTTTAGATGATTCGACTATGAAAGTCTTATAAGATTGGTTCTTTTTTCTTTCTTTTTTTTTGCGAATTGTCCGCTATAAGATGACGGTCGAATTGGCAGAATCTGCTTGCAACTTTTCCGGCTAAGCGGGCAATAAATGCAAAACCTGATAGATCAAATTGAATGTTCATGTAAGAGAGTGTCTTATGTTGCATATCACATATAAAATTTCATAGCTCCAATTTCAGTGCTACCCAAGTTGAATTTATCGTAGATAGGGAGATCACATAGGTGCACACATCCGCGTGCACCGATATCTTCATAAAGCGCATCGAAGATGCAAATCGGTGAAAGCGGAGGAAAACGTACACGGGCAATGTCGTGATAGATGCTGTTGCCATTGCAAGTGTTCAGTTCAACACAGAATTGCACGCTGATATGACAAGAAACAATATATATTATCACTTATTTTGTAACGTTTATTTCTAGTGAATTCCAGCAAGCCTCCTATCGAAAACTTGGCCAAATCGAAATGATTAACAAATTCCACTAATATATTTTAAAAAATTTGATGAATTCGAAGCTTTCGCAAAGAATTTATGGTGTACGAATAAGATAATATGCTGAAGTGTTTGGCTTTCAAAATCTAGCTAGGAATGCCAGTTGATGTTTCCGTGATAGTCCATGGATGTGAGTGAAGGAGTTTCTTTGCATACTTGATACTCTCAATCCGTTCGTTCATAATTGAGTAAATTTCCTTGATATCGTAGATTATCACTCCGCTTCAAATAGCGTTTCGTTTTCGTGGTTGAACGAGGTTTTGGCAGTAAATCCTCGAAACGCGTCTCTTTGCAGTGCTAATGCTGGCCATCTGCATGTTTGCTCATAATTGAATTTCCCTATCGAAATCTATAAATTTGTAACATTTGCTTAGAAAATAAGAAAATGACTCGGCATCCAGTCCTCAGGAATCGTCCGTCAATTAAATCGCCTAGTTAAATGGAGGGATAAAGCCAATGTTGGTTTGATCAGGATTTAGTCAGCAGTTTTATTATCGGATTGGTCCTCTTTATGGCACCTTTCCTCTCGCTCGCAGAAGACATTTCATCCACCAACATTCACATATATGCCTGCTACATCTAACAGCGCCTATGTTCGATATTTGAGAATTCACACTCCATGATAGATTTTCGCTTAGATGAAGGCTAAGCTAAAAGAAAAAGCAATCACATTTCATCATTCAATAGGAAACTCGAGGAAGATGGAGTGTAAGATAGTACCATGAGGAACTCTTATATTTTAGTGGACCTAGGAAGCCAAAATTGCAAAAGAGGATAGTTACATGAATATGAACTGAGGTCGAAAAAACATACAACTCACGAATGTGGGATGATTCTATTGAGGCGTTGAAGTCACTCTGATGAAAAAAGCGACCTTTTGTAAATAAATCTTCGATGTTCATCCCTTTTAGGGAAAATTTTCAACTATGCATGCAATTTGCATCACTCTTATGAATTTCTTTATCATCACTGATTGACTGGTAATATACTTTACGCATTCATATTGTAACATCATCACAAGGTCATAGACCTACATTTTGACATATGTCATAGATTTAACGTACTCATCATCATCTCATACCACCTCAATGAGTGATATATTTCCCGCTTTCGAAGCTACTGCCAAATGCATATGACAGCCTTTCTCGTAATTTGTCAATTCGCAACATTCTCATCGAATGTTGTTAAAAATTAGAAATTTTTCATTTCTCATCTAAGCTAAGCAGAAAATTCAATGCCATCATATTCTTTCAAATATGCTGATGGTAAATGCGTAAGTTTTCCACACACTCTCTAAACATAAAAGTTTTTCGGCTTATTTCATTCGGTTGAATGCGTTCAAATCGGTGCATTACGATTGAATGCTTTGGGCGTGTTCTTCCCATTGGTCGTTTACAATTGCTACAGCTGCTCTTGTTCTTGCATTTCGCCCACATAACACTTTCCTCTTTGCAGCTGCATAAATCTTCTGAACATTTATTTCTTATTCTGATAACTTCGATGATGTTGCAATCGAATTCAATATTGAAGATTTATAGCATTGCTTATCAGTGTGCGCGTTTAGGCGTATCTTTTACGAGTGATACAATTGAAGCTTTTAAAAATCGTTCCATCGTTCAGTAGTTTTAAATGCGGTTAAAATTTTAGAAGAAAAACGATTGCGATTTTTTTTTTGGTTTTATTTATGAGCATTTCCTCTTTGCACATAAAATTTCAAAATTCGAACATTCATAGTTCGTTGGCAATATGAGTAAAAGAATGTTTTCAT
>JAAVTS010001492.1:16993-38240 GCA_022845575.1 Baylisascaris ailuri
ACAAAAAAAACGTCTTTTTCCAATAACACAAATTTTCCGCTGATTGGATTTTTTCAATGCTTATCCAGCGTCATATCTTCATTCAAACAGCGAAGTGATGTACTAGGAGAAAGCTTTTTAACTATGGGCAAAACTTTGTGACAATTTATAGCTAACATTTTAAGCCAAATCTCTTGATGGCCTAATAAACTGAATTACCTCATAAAGTCAATTTTCATATCCTTTTCTTTTTATGTGAATATATGCATCATGATCATATCAAATGTGCGCCTCAAAATTCAATTATTTCTGTCTTTTTCGTTATTTTTGACGCAGAAAAAAAAATTCATAGCGATGAAATTTGAACGCTGAAATTTACTCTTTTATAATTTTTCATAAATCAAATTTCATTCGGATTAATGGCTTCATTATGAGTCATCTTCGTATTAAATTTGGACATATGAAATTAACGCATGCAAATTCTTCACATCATTTGTAAGCAAAACTGACCTTTGCGTTGCTGACGTATACAAAGTGAACGGTTTTGCACTGAAAGCTCGTCGAGAATCGTAATTGTTTTGTTGGTTTTTATGAAACCGGCCTGATGGACGGAAGCAAAGGAGATGCACACATTGTTAGCTTCTCTCCATCGCACTTTCGCAAGTTGTTTCCGACGTCGATGTTTTTCTTCATAATTTTTAAGATGTAATTTTTCATTCATGACAATCGTCAAGTCTTTCGCAGTCCAAAACTTTGTAGAGAATTTCACTCAGAAAATGATTTTAACAAATCGAAAATATCGTTCGAGAATGAACTGATCAAGTTGTTTTCATGAATAATCGACCTTATCGTTGCCCTCATCGTCAGCTAAAATGTGAGAGAATAGCAACCTTTCAATCAAAGAATAAAAATGTGTTGATGACTTGATTTGTACTAAAAATAGTGGTAAAAATCAAAATGAGGTATAGTAATTAATGGAAATACTATGCTGGGAACTCGATAGATTTCATGCCTCTTCTTTGAATTTTATAGCAATACCGTTTAATTTTTTCTGAATATGAATTTTATTGCCTGTGCAAAGATTAAAATGTGAAAATATATGTGGTTTCTTTCTTCTCATGTATGATATAACCTTCAATTGCATAAAACTACTGAACCTTTAGTTATAGGTATGCGTTATTCCAATATACCTATTTTCCTCGGGAATTGTTATATTCGTCGAAAAAATATTCATTTAGTGCTGATATTTTCCATCTGCACACCCATATAAATTGAGCACTGTCGCAAATTGCTTTGTAAGTGCAGTGTAAAATACTTCATTATGTTTCCATTTTTACATGATGACATTTTGGAAAAAACTCACATCATTTTCAGTGTTTTCCAATTTGCCAATTCTCCTCACATTTTTTCGTAGCTTGTGTGAGTATTGCTGGCAAAGTTCGTATCTGTGGAGTGTTAACTGATTAAATGTTTTTAGGTAGAGATTTACATGTGTAGATCGAATCTCCTCCATGATGAGCTTTACTTAGGAAGGTAGAATCATCTGCACGCTATAGATATTTACGTTGTGATTTATACGATTTGATTGATCAGCATTTGCTTATAGTCTACTTTCATATGTATATTCTTAAATCATTGCAAAAGCATTTTCAAAATGTTCGATTTTTCAGTCATTTTCAAAAGAGCTCCCATTTTATTGTTTAGGATTCATCGAAAATGACATTACCAAAAATTGCTTGAGTTGTATTTCGAGTGGATTTTTGGTGTGCAAAGTGGGCAACGAATAGAATTTTTTTTTTCCAAGAGAAGTGAGATGAACAACTCGAACACTTCACTGAAAATCAATTGCGTAAATAATTGACCGACGAGCAGATAGACACATGGATAGACGAGATGCACCTATCGTGTAGTGGTTAATTAATTTAGATCCTCAATAACTGTGGTGAGTAGGACATGCCATTCACCCCTTTGCGAGAGGAGGTTGGAGAGGGGGAGCGTTCCCGAAAGAAGCAAGATAATCTGCAATATTCTTTTTATCTGAAAAAACGATGCCGTCCTTGTTGTTCCTTCAGAAACAGGAAGAAGCATCATTACTTTAGAAAGGCAACATCTTGAACCTCTTCAAAGAAACTTCCTGCAATTTTAACTGCTTAAGGCGTACCACATGAGCGTATGAAATCGACCTAAATTCTTTAAAATGAAAAATGAATGAATCATTTGAAGAAAATTGTAAACGTTTTAAGTTTTTAGAACCAAAACTTGTGTGGTCATTCTAATTTTAGCAACAGAATATGCCAAGCGCAAATTTTATCCTCAATTGCTGTTAAACAGATTTGCATAGAACGCACATAATTTTCATAAACAGTACATTGGTGCAGAGACGGAAAAATTTTTCAATTTTATTCATTTCTTCCACTTAAGCGAGAAAAAAATTCCCTGAAAAAAGAGCTATTAAAACTTTCTTCGGAAATGCGCTCATCACGAAAAAATGAAGAGGCAATTTTAGAGATAAGTGGAAGAACGCACCACGTGAATTCACACGATATGCACGCATGCAGTCATATCTATCATACCAGCCAATTTTATTATCTACATTTTATTAGCTGCCCTAGACGAAGCGAGTGCTCGTTTCTTTTTTCATCCCTATTGGCATTTGGCCAATTTTTTCGTTTCCAAATGGTTGCCTTTTCTATCGGCTCCTTTTTCACATGGGATCGATGAAAAATATGATCCATTGGGTCGTAAAATATGAGCAATTTTACTCAAATTTGCAATATTTGCAACACCTTTATATCTTGTGAATAGACTCAAAATTCGACTAGAATGCCATGAATATGATATCCTTTCAAAATCTGTGAACTAAACCTTGCTGTTATGGAAATGAAAACGCCAGTTTAATCTGTTGGTAAATTACGGATAAACACATCAATAACTATAGATGCGATATTCTCATAGTGCTTATTGTGCAAACGCATATAGAAAACGACAATGAAAATTTGCCCATTGAGTGATGTTTATGTTATATTTCAAAGCTCTAATTAATGATGCTTCACATTATGTTGCTTTATTTTCTTTCATTTTCTTTTATTACGTTCATTTAATACGTTCGATTATTATTACAGCTCACCGAGAATGTGAAGGTCATGATAGCAACCATAGTGGATTTTTTTTAAAGTTTCATCGCTTATAACAAATTTCCTCCATTTAAACATTCATATAGTAGGCACACATTTTGAAGGGTCCTATACGTTGTTGTTGATGTTCTTGGCCATGTTATTATTGTACCATTTCAATGCATACAATTCTTGCTTATCTATAGCATGCTAAACAAACGAACGGGGAAATAGCGAATTGCTATTTGCTAAAGTTTAAGATCTAATCACTTACTTCGCTCAATCAGTATACTTTGTGTTATTCGAATTATGATTTTGAATGGTTGAATGTCTTATCTCCTTAAATATCAAAGATCAAACTCAAAGCACTGCTAGAGTAATGAAACGCCTTAGACCGCAATCGGTCTTCAACTTTTGTGAAGTATCCGATTAAGTAATAAAGACAAACAAAATCTCCTTGATTTCTTCTCTGCTCCATATGCCTAATTGCGAATCGAGCACATTCCACAATAGTCTTGAAGTATTTGCAAATCGAGAAGATTGCTAGTTTGCATAATCTTTAGCATATTTTCTGATCAATTTATGCATCACTCTACGATTAGGATCACGATGAAGTTTTTTCACAAGATAAAGTCTTCGAAGACGTGCAAACAGCATACAAGGTAAGAAGCAGGCAATATGGATGATTTTTGACGTATCGAATAGGAGAAGTGCGTTAAAATCGATTTAAGCATTCATCATAAATACATACATGGCATTATCAATATCCGCTAAGTGACGTAATGAATTAAAGTAGACCAATGAATGCAGGGGATATAGATGCAGCAGTTTTCAAATTTAAGATCTTTGAGATTATCACTGAGAAGTTTCGAGGAAATAATGGAGAGTCATTGCAATTGAAAACTGACAGCTGAGATCAGCCTTTTAGAAAAATTTGTTGATAAGTGAAATCCCAAAGGAGAATGGAATGTAAAATTCAACCCAAATTTTTATTTCTTAGAATGAATTTTGTGTGATCTCTGCTTTCCAAACTTTTAAGCGATTGTTCAACTAGATGAACAAATGTGCTACCGATGAACTCGGGGCTTTCTTCGGTTCATCATGCATTGACGCAGCTATTTGCCACAAAGCACACTAAGGCCAGCGAGATATAAAACATATGCTCACAAAAAAAAAATTCAGTCTAACTGTTACATCTAATATCTGATACTCAAAACAGATGGCTGTGATCGCATACTGCATCAGCTAGTGCTTTAAAGAACATTTTAACCCCCTTCCTTCTGCCACGTTTTCCACTTTTTACGTGCAGGTTGCATTTTATACTTCTACCAGGTAAAATGTGAAATTTTTATAAGCCCACGTTTCACACAGCCCAGAAAAGTCTGTACTCTTGCCTAAAGCATTTTTAAGACCAAAGAGCTTCAATGTTGTAAATGCAAAGCATCCCAAAATTCGCCATGCATGACAGCAATCCACCAACTTTTAGCATAGATGAATATTTCACTCGTTTATAGTAGCTAATGATGTGGATATAAGGGAGATCATCCGGACAGTTCATTTTAGCCAGCACTGATTCTTCTCAATCTTTAGTATAGTAGCGTTAATAAATCAACACCTTTTTCTCGACTGCATGATCGAACTGCTATATTTTCTTATCCTTCAAAACTGCATTATTTCATTCAAGGGGGTTTCCTAATTTTTCTAGCTTTCAAGAATAGAGTTAATTGACATCGTTGGATGCAATGATTTCTAATCTCAGCATATTTTGAAAGAGAGGGAGAGGGAATTCAGTGGAGGGAATGTGAGAAGTGCTCTTTCATTCACTTCAGCACTGTAATGAAAAGGAGATTCCATTAGGAAAATGTACTGATTACAATGCGCTCTACTGAATATGATTCATCTCCCAAAAAAACTAGAGAACTTCTCACATAATGCCCACATTTTGGTAATGGAAGGCTCGTTTTCTTAGGGAAGAGAAAATTTTTAGAGGAAGAATTTGGGAGAATTAGGTTTTTGGAATCTTATCTGAAAAAAAAAATTCATATTTTGAAGTTTCCGTGCAAAGGTGAGTTCCCATGATGATAGAGGAGAACAGCGTGGGTGCTGAATGCGAGAAGAATAAGCGGTTAAATTTTGTCATCATAGAAAGTTTCTGAAATACCCAGCGCTATCCACCTTTCCCGCCCTCTCCTCCAGGCTAATCAGTGGTTTTGTCATAAGTTCCTCAAATGTCCGACAAGGATTTCGACACAATATTTGCGTTCGTTTTACGGATTGTTCTTGCAGTTCAACATATTTTTGCCTTGAACAGGTCAACATAATAAGGAAACAGCCAGTAATGAAACAATGGTAGTGTATTGATGAACATATACTAACCATTACGGTAGTTTTATAAGCACATCTTTAATTAATACCCAAGACGCGCATATTTTTTGCAGTTCCTTCCTAGAGCGCTTATCGAATCTGCCATAGGATAGTGTATCCGCTTTTGCTTAATTTGCATATTTATGTGTGCAGGACTGATAGTTTCAACTCAGGGAATTTCTTCGACCCTCATTGTGATATTTAGTGCGATCACGACAAAAACCATAAACGCTTTTAGATTTATTTTTTGGCTTCATTATCGCCCTCAACGTAAGCGTGAGAAACATCACTAGGAAGTGTGCTAATTGAATTTTTTTCATAGGCTATTTTGGAAAAACAGGCCAGTTTATGAAAACCGATTATTCATACGGTGAATCATAAATTACAAATATTGCGAATGGAAGTTTTCTGGAATACGGATGCGGGGAGTATGATTTTTTTTTTCTAATTAAACTATTCATCATAGTTTATTTACATAGGAAAATTGATTATTTGGAGTACGTTAAACGTTCATTCATGCGAAGTGTTAGTAGTTGGCTGGAATGTATGAAATCTCGGTTATTTCGAAGAGGAGGTCGACCAAATGAGAAAAAGTAGGCATTTCGCCAAGAGATCTTTTTTTACTTGGTTCGACGCTCTGCTAAACCGCTAAAAATTTCCGCGTTGAAACATTGTACGCTTCAAATACTTATGAGCCAATAGAGGGAATATTTCCGACGAGTGTCGAAAGCTTTAAATTTTTTCGAGTCCTATCCAGCAAGAAAACTCACAGCTTCTTTTTAGCCCTAAACTGACAGTTTTTGGAGCCTTTCCACTCATTTCTGCAACGCCTAGAAATCTTGTCTTTAATGATTCGGGCACCACTTTCCCCATAGAACTGACATGAAATCAGCACGAATTTGGTATAAAAAGCTAATATTTTTTGATCTTGAAGTAACGGAAAAAGTCGAATATTTTAAAGCTGAGAAGGTGTGAGCAAAGTCAACTGGGATTTGCTGACTGAGACGAGAAAGTGAGCAGAAGAAATTCGCTCCCATTCGAAATCCTCACTTCTTTACTGTGCTTCTCGGTTTTTCAAAATATGAAGGAACATGGGTGAACCTTTTATAAAATACATTAGCAGTCGCCGGCATATTTTTGCACTTCTGATATATTTTCAGTATATGGCTGCCACTTTCTGGATGCCTGGCGAAAACTAAAGAGAAAAAAGTTTTGAAGGAAGAATCTGGATGAATACAATGTTGTTAAATTTCTCTCCGATCTATTTGATAGCTAAAAAAACTTGAAATTTTGAAAATTTCGTTTCTCAATCCAAATACGGCTCATGGGAAATTTTACACTGCTTGAGTGAAATATACGTTCCGAGCTTTTTTTGGAAATTTTTTCTTATCTACTCTCAATTGATATCCGTTTGCTAGTTTTAGTTTTCACAGTTTTGATGCATTCCGCAATTGTCGTTTTTTTTTCTTTTTTTTGCGAAAGCGAACCTAAATCCAAAAAGTTCAACGTGCATTGCTCTCATTTTGATGCTGCCTAACGGTTAAGAGATTCAACGACATCAAAACAACAAAAAAAAACTATTTTACAATTTCTCTTACTGAAAAGCAACTACTTCATAAAGGTTTCTCTAAATGTTTCAATCTCACCAAAACATAAATAGATCGTTGAATATGTCCTATTGTTCTTTTTAACGCCTAAGGCATTGGTCGATCTAGTAAACGGTAATACCCATTTTATACTATTCTTATCAAATACATCCACATATCCTACTTTTGAATATTTCGACACTTGTTGATAACTGGATCTTTTGAAGTTTATCGTATTAACAACTTCTCTGTCTTTATTCGATTCTCTTCAATAAACGAAAAAGAACTTCCTCAAAACACATGTGCGTAATCGGTGGTTAACCTATGCGTCATACTAGAAAATTCACTTCAATGAGGCTTCTTTTGTGCTTAGATATGTGATCTACAAAATTACGGTCTCAATATTCCAATATTTATTCATGAATCGTTTAATTCAAATAACTAAGGCAAGGAAAAGAGCGCAGATGTCCACTTTAAAATCACATGTCGTCGTTTGGAAATTGGCTTGTGACGATTGAATACTTGTATAATGACGTCTTTCTTCTAGTGGCGGAATGATGATTTCATAATATTCTCGAATTTCCGGTACTATTGAATTCATGACAGATAAACTATATTGCAGATTGATCAACGAATAGATCGCTGTTATATACGGAGTGGAACGATTGGAAATGTGCAAACAAGCGTCAGTTTGTAAGTACAATATGCAGTAGGCGAAAATCATTTATAATGATTGGCGTATAAAAATCCCCATCCACAACCCCCACCCAGCAGAGTTTTCATAATCGGCGGAGATGAATGTCGATTCTAACGAAAATCGTCTAACGTGTTCGCTGAAATTATTAGCTGAAATATGTGACGTTGACCATGTAGATGACGTCATACACAATAACCGATGATTTTCAAAATTGTTTTTGATGAGTGATTGAAAGAAAAATTATCGAAACGATGAGCGAAACAAAATTCTTCAAATAGATTCGGGCACATCTATAAAAATTAAACGAATATTATCTCTATGAGGCTTAGCGAAAATAATTGTTCAATCAATTAGATAGCAAGATGAATGCACTGATCTATCAAAAGGGTTCGCCACACCGTATATCATTTACATAATTCTTGCAGAAATCTTGCAGCCCAAGATGAAATATGAATCATTTATCTTCATTTAAAACGCAGCTCGCCTGCATAAATATTATTATTTATTGTGTATCTTCGAGACTAGTGGATTATCTTTTACATTTCATATGTTATATCGAAATGCCCTTTGACATGCGCAATTTAGTGGGCACTCATAGCTGAGCGTTGTAATAAATTGCATGTTTTGCATACAAAACATAAAAATGAATTTTTCTGATCACATCTTGAAGTTTTGCATATTTAATCATTCAAATCTTTTTAATGTAAACGGATCCATTTTAAAACTTGAAGGTTGAATTGCACTCAAGAAACGTCATGACGATAGGCTTCTGGCTCGAGAGTTAAGGCTTCATTTTCGATAGGCGCACAAATGCATTCATACGGAATACGGCCTTTCCATATAATTCAATTATAATGGATCTTCCGGGTTTGCTTCGAGCTAAAAGACCCACAAATCAATTTAGAATATTCCTAATATTGTTATGATTTCCACTTTTATTGGTTGGCTTATAGCCCACATTAGAAAATGGCCAACCATAAGGGAATCTTGCAATCAACGCAAAACACAATATCCTTTTTCAAAGAGAAACAATTTATAGTTTCATGGTAGCACATATTGTTTCTGATATTGCTATATTTATGTTCAACTGTCTTTTGCATAATCGACTTCAAATTGCAAAGCATTGAAGGGAAATTGATGGAAATTCGCTGAAAAGAAAAAAAACGTAAAGGGCATTGCAAAAATCTTTGCATTGCAAATGCACTTATGCATATCGCTGAAAATGAAAAGCTCAACTAAACGATAGTGACATGACGCATTATAGATGTGAGTGACTTGTGCGATAAATCAATGATTTGAACTATTTCTCATCAACATGTATGCCAATATAAAATATGATTTCTATGCAATTAATTTGCTTCATTCGCCTTAGTGCATGCGAAAAACGGATGTAACCGATTTCGAGTTCTTTTTTTTTTCGGAGCACTCATCTCAAGTTTGATTTTTTTGATGAAAAAAAAGTTTTGCGTAGATAGGAATTTGCTCAAGATCTGTTGAAGTGAATTACCTTTGCTCAGCTTTCATTTCATGGAATCCTTACTTTTTGTTAATTAATTTGCATAGTTTTGATCGGAAATGCAAAATCATGTGAAAAAAAAGCAACTATAAGGCCGTGATAGTGGTGTAACGTTGCATGGTAGCGATGCTAGGCTTTATGAACACAACTGTGCCATATAAAGTCCGCTCATAAGCCTTATTAAAAGCTTAATTTATTTATTGATCTAACGTCAATAGCACGACTGATACAAAAGGGTTCGTGGGAGATTTTTGGCCCAATGTCATGTGCCTATGACGATCTCGTATAGAGGCAAAAAATTGATTGCAACTCTTACATTCTATATTTGCAACTTAAATATTTCAGAGGTGACGAGATGGGAAAATCTAAAAAGAGGAGGAGTATAGGAAAGAAAACGATAAATCGCACATTTGAATGGCATATTAGAGAAGCAAGAGCTGCTTGTTTCTCTGCATACATCCTCGAAAAAGTTAAAGCTATAAATTCTTATAACTAGAGTTGCTGCGGATTTATTTGTAGCCGCACACTTCATCACCTCCTTTATTCCTCTCTACCCCTCCCCTTGCCCTAGTTTCGGCTATTCAATACACCTGTGGAGATACCTGTCAGTGGGAAATAAAAAATCATTGCAAATTGCAGTAAGCGATGAAATTACCATATATTCACCTTGTACAATTTACCTCGCATCTAGATTATGTCACACTGTCCGTGAAACAAATCATCCGAACCATTACACAGTGACAACTTAGAGTAAACACATTCTAACTTCATGAAAAAGTTTAGCATTGATTTATTTAATCGTCGCTATACTGACCAACCCGGCAAATAAGTTACCAGCAAAAACTCTGCAATACAATCCCTTCACATTACGATCGATTTGAGCGCTCCTACAAAATTTTATATAATAGGATCGCTTTTATGTGTCTCAACGGATGTCAAATGAAATTCGTGATCTTGCAAAACGCATTCAAAAGTTTTTTCACCCTTCAATGGCCACGACTTCCTCTGAAGTGAGTGGGTCAATGCGGAATATTGCATTTGAGGCCCTTCAGTAATTTGCAATATATCCAATAAGCTTCATAGATCCTTGCTTCACTGGCTACCAGACTGAAAACACATACAAACACACAAACGCAAACACGCATACACATACATACACACGCACAGACACACCGTCGCCAGAATGCATCTTTGCGAAACAACTCTGCAAAATCGCATTAAAAGTCATTCCATTTTTTAGCTATTAAAGAGGAGAAGGCGCCACGTTTTATCGATGAATGGAAAGAGCAGATGCGAATACTGAATGGATTCCAATCGACAAGTTGAACGGTGGCATCGAATTGCCTTCAAATGAGCAAAAAAGTATGTGGGGAATTCACCTTTTTTATATTTCCTATGTTGCCTAATTTGTCACTTTGTGTTGCAATCTTCAAAATTCTTCCCTCACTAAAGCTACCATATTTTCGCGTTGCTAGCATATTTGTAGGTAATTTATTTGCAACTTTCTAAGAATTAATGCATTATGCAACTTGTGCAGTAAAGTTCAATCTCGTCGACAAATTGATCGTTATATTTAATCGTTATGGTAACAACTTTTTAAACAATAATCATCGCTTCTAAACTTCAACTAATATTCTCTATTGTTGAACTCAGCTGTTGCCAGACTCATAGATGACAAGTCAGGTGGTTGGTTCAAAAGGGTGGTTGGTTCAAAATGAAAAGACAAAGAAAACATATGAAAATCTAGATCTTACTATTGGTCAGACCAAAGATACGCTATGGCAAGTGAAAAACGTGTGACGAACGTCATAACTTTAGAGCTACTAGTGGGAAGGGAAAAGTGACAAAGAAAATAACAAAATCAAAAAGATGCGAATGCAGTGCGTAAACTATTCGTTTAATGCAACGTAAAAAATGCGAAACAAATAAAATCATAGTAGGCAAAATGCAAGCATGCACACATGCTTGTATGTATTAGGAATTCAAAAGTGCAAGAGATAATCTCTACAACAACAGAAAAAAAAATATGGAGGTTGAAGAATATTGGTTGATTAAAAAATATTTTTCATTCCGTAAAAACCTCTACAAGTTCTAAGAAAAGGGGCCTTAAGATTTAAAAAATAGCATTTATGAAGTCCTAGCCAATTTGGCTACAGCATTTTTAAGACTATCTTACACGCTTAATGCTTCAATCTAGTAACGAAACGAAACACATTTCAATTTGGCCATACATCCATTGCACGACCATAGGAAACCATTTGCGATTCAAGTAAACATATTGAGCTATTTATTTCCGTCGATTTTACGCTGCAGGAGCATATCGACTTAACAAATGCATAGAGGTTTTTATTAGAGCTGTGAAACGACAATTTTTTGTTTGAAAAATCGCATAACATCATTTGTTGGATATTGTCAAACGGAATTCATCAAAAAACAATTCTCGGTACATGGGAATTCACCGCTCATATATTCGAAACATGAAGCATTGAATATAAAGGCAACCATATATTGTTTTACACCTAAATCGTCATTTCTAAATAAGTGCTTGTAGTGTTAGTGTCATCATATATCATCGCTCCATATTAGCTGTGCATGAGTGCACTTCACTTTTTCTTTCTTCGGCTCATATGTATATGGAACGCGCCCTACGTTTTTTTTAAGATTCTTTATAGGTCTATTGCGTTCATTTTTGCTCATAATTCCTCAGACGAAACATCTTGGGAGTTACGAGGATTCACTAGACGAAAGATGTTATCCTGCGCGTGATGGCGTTATGTTCAAAACAAAAACATAGCACTCAAATAATCTACAACATCCATAGTATTTATTACAAAAGCATCGTAGATGCAACAATCCGTACCGCTTTGCGTTTCTGTTAAGTGATTATCCCTGAGCACTTCGCTAGTAAAATCCGAATACTGTATGAACCTGAAGTATTTTTAATTTAAACTTAGATTTGTGAAGTAATTTTATGTAGTAATTATAGCAATTACTTTCGATTAACCACTACAATGCCCTCTTCCAGGCGACAACTTTTTCTGAAATTCCTCGCCTTTTTGGGCCGGAGTAAATGCATTCATTTGTCACCGATGTGCAGCTCTTGTTTACAAAGTTGCCACCAGTTTTTTCTCACCGGTGGAAGGCATTTGCGAGAAAAGAGTTACCATTGCTTTAATAACAATTCTTTCAATTCTAGGAATGTTGCAGAACAACAGGGGTCTAGAAAAAGAGGGAGGACAAGCGGCTTCTACCTCCAACTCCTTCAGTAACCTTGTTCCTCGCCCCACCCCTCTCCCCTTCCCGGCAGAGTTCATCATGCACAACTAATTCAGAAGCTGTTAAAACATTTTTTTTACATGTAACATATGGCGTATTGTGCCGTAATAAAAACCAAGCGTCAGTTGGTTTGCGTTATGTCGTGGCGACCGAGGTCTGCGTTTCAATCATTTGCTAACATATCGTGTACACTGTTGCTACCTCGCCACATATCATCTGCTGGAACCCAATGTTGAAAATTGTGACTGTCATACAACGATCCTTTGCTATGATACCAGCAGGTATGGAGGAAAGGAAATTTTGCAAGGATCATAGTGCCTTAAAAAGTTTTCTTTTCTGTAGAAATATTATTTTTATCCGCATACTATAAATACCCCTTTCTTGATGGTGCACAATGAACTTCGTAATAATCGACTGATGACGAATTTATACATAGCTTTGTGCTGTTGACAGCCGTTTGTTCCCTCAAAGTTGAAAAAAGAATGGGCGAAATTTTCGCTTCTTGCCATTTTCGATCTTCCTTTCTATGTTTATTTGTCTAATTTCTGATGATGCATTTTTTTAGAATTTCCTATATATTGCATCCAGTTTATTACCACAACTTCAGAACTTGTTATAAAGAAATTCGCCATCTACATGTATGTATGTACATTATGCATAAATACATAATATATGTAGATGCGTAATATTTATCTGCATACTTATATTCATTTATTCATTCCAATATGTATTTACTCTCTATTACTATTCTACTCTTAATTGTTTGTTCACATGTACATTCTGTTTCAACAGATCCAATCTTTGATGTCTTGCTGTTGCACTCGCGAAATATGTTCCAACCGTTGATGAACGGTGGTTATTAGGCAATTGTGGTTAGAAAGGCAAGTGGGCTTAAAGAGCAAGCTGCTGCGCTAATGTGCTAGCAATAAATGTTACAGCGGGGATTGGTAGCGTTACCGCCCTCAATCCGATTTCCTACATTCCTCAACACCACAACACAAACGTTATTAGAAACTCAACGTATTTGTTTGCTATACCTATTGCATCACCTCTATGTTTCTATCTGGTCGAGGTTCTTCTATTCGTTCTCCAAATCTTCCCCATCGTAAGCCATTTTTCAGTTTTTTAAAATATGAAAAAATTTTCCGTTTGAAATTCTTCATATTCTACTATCGCGTACTTTCAGTTGCTTTTCCCCCAAATTCTAAGGATAAAGAGCATGAAGATCACTATGCCTTTATTTTGAGGGTGCCATTTTTTTATCAGTGAGGATATCCATACCTACCTATATTTTGAAAAAAAAAAAAAGAATTATCAAGACAAAAATTATACAGAATTCACGTCCCTGTGTGACATTCATTTCTTTCCTTATTGCTATCAACCCATCTTATAAGCGGAAACTTCCATAAAGAGGTACGGGCTCCATCAGCCGTATCCTTCATGCGCGAAATCACAATCGAATCATAAATATTGCTAAATTTTAAGAAAATGCATACCATGTGATTACTCAAATTTTGTAGAGTTCTGTACATATTTATCCATAGATGTTCCTACATACCAGATGGAACATGTACGATTTCAAAGGCATAATACTTGGGACAGCAAAACACATTTGTTTTTTAATATTTTTATATAATCATTGTCTTGAAATCTGGAATAGGGATGAGGAAAAATGGAGCAGTACTTTTGCACGATCCATCAATCTTTGAATCGATTTTTGGACCATTATTACTGAAAATGTCCGGAGTTTTGTGAGGCGATCTAGACAGACGACGAAAAATTATAGAAAAACCCCAGAAAAATATAAATACAGTCTGAATACCTGATAATGAAAGCATTTTCTTTCTCTGTTTTTATGCTCATTATTTGCAAGGCATATTGTAGCAATGCCATATCTCTGAGTTTTCCATGTCTATCTGTTCTGTGATTTCAGCTCCGGAACTTTGTTGCTGGAGCTTTGAAATTTTATGAGCGTAATGAGTTTATAAGATGACCACCTACAGGAAAATTCAAGTTAATCCATAAATTTCGAGGAATTATGATCACCTAGGGAAATAGGGTAAGGAAGGGGCCGCTTGAAAGTTTGCAATCATTTCACAAAAACTGTATGCTATTTTACACTTTTTTAAATCTCAACCACATGGTGATGTATACTGATTTTTGCGAAGAAGATTTGCTTTTTTGCATACTCACAGGTCAATCTCCGTTACAGTTTAGCCCCAAATAATAAAATCTACAAAACAATGACTCTTTCTTCTCACTGCTGATCGTGTTTATTGCAAAATTTCACCAAAATATTCGTTATTCTGTGGCCTCATTGCTGTTAGATAAAAATTATACTAGCATAAAATGCATACAAATTTTGTCGATGCCTCATTACGTCTATAATGTCTCTTGGGCTTGTTGGATCAACATCACTTCTCCAATAGAATGCCATTGGACAATATACCTTCTACCTCATTCACAGTAAATTTCTCAACTATGGTTTCACTGATTGCCGAGCTCAAACAACCGTATAGACGCAGACACACAGACGCACCTAAACACACTGGCCACATAGTCATAACGTTCATTTTCAAAGCGATTCTCAACAAATTTAAGGAAAATTAAATACCAATCTTTCTTCAAGTTATAATTTTTTATTCAGCTCGATTTTTTATTCTAATGGGAATGAATCTGGCGATTGAATACTATTCCCCAACGTTTCGACATTTTGTCCGAATAAAACGCTCAAACAGTTTTACATCTTAATCGAACAATGTTCGGGTTTGCGTAAGAGGAGCAGATAAACAAAGTGAAAAATGTATACGAAGAGGGGTAGGAGGATCACCGATATGAGGGAAGAAAAAACAATGAAAATGCACTAAGGATGAGCAACAGTATTGATCGGATGAACACATGTTTGCCGGAGAGCATGCGCAGATCGCCATATGCGTTCAATGAAACTATAAAGATAGGACCAACATGCTGCCGTATTTATGCTTGATCGTCTGATGCCCATCTGCCTGATAACTAACTTTTATTTATTTATTTATTTATTTATTTCAATCAATATAACATTCATCATGAATAAACGTCTCTTCATATCGCTTCCACTTGTCCCGATTCAATGCTTCTCTGATCCAGTTGGTTCCTGCGGTCTTTTTTAAAGAATCACTCCAGCTCATTGCAGGTCGGCCTCTACTTCTTTTGCCAATATGTGGTACAATTCTGTTATTCTTTTCACCCAGTTATTTTTTAGTGCGGATACATTCGCCGCCCACCTAAATTTACTCATTCTGGCATCGGTCACCCAGTCCATTACTTTTATTAGCCTCGGAGACATTCGTTGGCTTCCCTCTCCACCATCTTGGTTCCTGTTATGATCCTTTCCATTCTTCTCACCACCATTGCCAGTAGCTTGCGCACTTTCTTAGTTGTTACCCATGTTTCAGAGCCATGGAGAACTGTTGGCGTCATGCTTTTTTCAAAGAGTTTCCGTTTGAGTTTTTTAGGCATCCAGAAATTATCTTCCTCGACTTGTATGTTGTGTCTGTCAACTGGGTCACTGTAGATCTATATAATTCGCACTACTGAGCTTAGAGGGGTCACTCAATCTTTTTTGGCCCTATATTGCGACATCAAAAGACCCACTCACGAGATTTGGCAAAGATCTATTGAAGCAACAGGATTTGCAAGCATTTTGCCTATTCCAGCATGAGGCGAATTAATTGGCGGATTGCAAGCCCTTTTCATCGTGTCGTGGGTTGCCGATTCCTCAATATATTCGCCATTGCAATCACAGCTTACTCTTTAGACGTATCGTTTTTTTTTTTTTTTTTTTTTTTGCGTGCGCGATGCAGGTATGTTATGTGGCAATAACACTACACAGTCAAAATGAGTGCAGGTTTTGCATTATAATCTTGAGGGAAGCAACAGCTTTTTTAGTTATGCTGAAAGCTAACAGCTCCTTTAACGAATAAGTTGTAACTCATCAGCAGTTGAAAAATTGCTTTCATAAGTAAATACTAACAAAAAGGCAAAAAATCTCGTCTGATCTCTTCTCATAGGCTTTGATTGAAGCGTAGGAACTGTATTAAATTCTTTTCGAAAGTTTTCAACTTCTTCTGTGATGGTTAATGATAAAATACGGCTATGAGAATGAGGTGATTCGAATGAAGATATCGTTTTAAAATTTTCAAATGAACAGTGTTAGGAAATAAATAGCTATTTGCAAAAATGCAAAATCGTTTAGACTTCAGTTCGAAAAATCAACCTTTTTGCTCACAGAGATGTAATAAAAAAGCGAGCCGTGGCTACGTCAGCACTTCGAAAAACAACTAAGCAACTTTTTTAAATTTGGCCAGTTGTTACTCTTACATCTCATATGTTATTCCACCTACGTAGATATCCATTATATAGGATCTATTTCGTTTCGTAACGTTGATGCCCAACAAACAATTGAATTTCCTCTCAGGAATTCAAATTTCATATTTTTATCTTCAACGATTGAGGAAATCTGTATCTAATTTCAGTGCCTTGTTCAATCTGTTCACTCCGTCATCCTTTGCTCAATCTTACATTGCTGATCGAGCACACCACTGTGATATTTCTTTATCATTAAGTTATCTGAAGATAAGGCCTAACAATGAGAAAAAAATATGGAGGAAATGTTCGCCTGACAAAAAATAGAAGCTCACCAGTTTTGCTTCATATTAATATGCAAACTTTATTTGAGCGTATGAATATTTGCAATCGATCGGATGTTGAGGTTGTGAATTGATTGAAATATGCTTCCTATTGCAAACATGAGGATTTGGTAAAGGTGATAAATGAAGCTTTCGTTCAATAAAAAGTGGAATAAAGAGGGTTAGAAACAAAGGTTTGCATAGGCAAATCCTTCTTTTTGTTATCAGTAGGAGAAAAATAACGACATTAATTAATAGCATAATTGGTACCGTAAACTTCCTCTCACTGATAACGAAATATACATAAAAATACGCCTTTATTCAACCTATCTAACTACTCCTTGAAATTTTCAAAAAAAAAAAAAATTTATTTTTCCTATTCGATCGGTTGCAGGATGCAGTGCAATAGATAATAAAATGAGTGGAAAATTTTACGAACTTTGAGCATCTAAGAGTCCACTAGAGATTGGTGGATTAAATTGAACATTGCTCGACGCAATTAATCTGTGCTGTTTTTCTCAAATGACCATGCTAGACGGGCCGACAAGCAAGCGCACCAGCATACACATGCATATAATGTGCATACATACAAACATATGCCCTAACATCGAATCGCTACGATTTTCAACCGCTATTTCGCAAAAACTCGTGAAAATTGCTCACATCAAGCTCCATTAGCAATTTTCCAAGAAGAAGTTTGTTGCGTTTTCCGGAGTTTTTAGGTGTTGATGACGCAAAAGATTACATCATCGCATTGTCAATATTTTGCAAAATTCGCATTTGTATTCTGCTAAAATTGCAGCGAACATTTCACTCAGCATATTGCATTAAAACGCATAATTCCGATATGATCGTAGCGTTGAATAGAGTAAGCTATCGATTCCATTCACAAAAAAAAAAAACTGGTTTATAGAAAATGGAAGCTTTATCCTTTTTTTTGCGTGATGAACGTATAATTTTCAGAGCAGAAGAATTCGCGACCGACTTCTAAAACTCATAAAGAGCCCACTCTCGAAGGCCACGAATTGGTACTTTTCGTCGTTCTTTATGCACTTGCCGTTGTTGCAATTGTGATCCTATTTGAGGTGACAATGCCCGTATTGTTCAACCCAAATTATCCGGAATTTTCCTCCGATACTTGATATTCACATATGAGGCAATTTTTCACGTCCCGGAGCGCTTTCACATCGGCTTGCCCTTCATTCGTCCACTTGCAACAGCGAAAGCATATATTCGCACTAAAATAGCACTATATTCAGTAAGAAATAATCGAGAGTTGCTATGAATGAGGCAAGCAGAGCAAATATATTTGCTCTTTTATTTTTGCAATTCACTTGTACAGTAATAGGGTTGTAACGAACGGATGATTGTGTTCTCTGTTTTGTTGTAAATTATGGCGTGAATAAATGTTTTCTCTTTTTTCTATTATATATGAAGCTTCAAGAGCTTTTTCTTAAATTGTGACGAGAAAAACGAAGATAAAAACGCTTCTGAGCAGTGATGAAAATTCATCGAGTTCAAGGCATAAAACTATTGCACACAGCAATTATTATATGGAGCTTACAAGTTGGTGCATTTGTCGATTGGCACTTATTTGTAGCGCTCTCTCATAATACTGTTCAGTTTGTATCTCAATGTTATATGCTAGACAAAACGTGGTTAGATGGAAAATTCGAAATGGATGGAGAGAAAATAGACATCAGTTCAAGAAAATTTTCTTGGCATGTCATAGATTGAGATTTGAAAGAACTTCAAATGACAAAACGTTTTATTTAGATGATATTGATAAATGATATGTGCAGTGTTGAGATCAGCTCAGCTATGGCTACTGAAACGAATGAGGTCTTAATATTGCTACGTAACAGTCGCTACAGAGTACCAGTCTGCTCTAGAGGTTCCGATACGTTTCATTACTCTACTTTCGGCTCCTGTTGGCGTTTTTCCACACTTGAGCATGGTTAATGCGATGATTTTAGTTTACCTTGTCTGTTTAATGCAACATTGCAGTCACCACGCCCAATTTGCTAATCAACAGGTAAATAAGAATGACGTAAGGGTGAGCTCCTCTAGTCGTCCAGGTCTCCTTGAGGATCTGCATCTTCTGTCGATAAGAGCACGAGTCCATTGCGAGGCGACACAGGTACAAGGGCGAACAGTTTATCACACTTGTACAATAAGGTGACAAACAAGTTTGGACTCATTCGTAATCGTCGGCACGATCCAGTAGTCGCACCCGGCGAACTGCTGATGCCGCCGATCTTCTCATGGACTCTCATGGATACACGTAGGTCCACTCGGTCTTACGAACACTCCAGTAGCTGGAACGAATACATGACCACTTCAATCTCTTTCACACCTCCCAATTCTGCCTCAGGCTAGCCTCACAACACATGCTAGGCAGTCGTTTATCTGCCTGTGTGCTCTTGACCTTCTTTGACTTAACTTGCAAGGTACACTATTCCCGCTTGATCTAAAGCCGACTGGTCTACCTGAAACATTCTGGATGTTCCGCGCGGAAGTGATGAATCATGAAATATTATGTTTCCTTTTTAAGGGTGGTTTTTTTTTACTTCATTTGCGGAGAATACCCTGGCATTCTTTCAAAAAAATTTGCAAGGAGGATTGAAAATGCACGTGCATTGATGTTCTTAATTTTTGCCGATTGATTTGAAAAGTTTTGAATATTCTCAACTTTTTGCTATTGGTGCTATTGATGATGCATAATTCATACCATCTAAGAAATGCAATTTTTTTCGTGAAGAGCGCTTATAATGATATTAATAATGAGGCAGCAAATGCGAACACCTTTGTACTTATAAAACTGTAAATATGAACAAATTAAACGATATTCTCATCGTGTCACAATAGAAAATGTTGATGCCTTATCACAATGTTGTAAAAGACTTTTAGATTTACACCCCTATCAATTTGTATTTCTTAGTTGGTATGAATTATGCATCATTAGTGGCGTTATTAACGAAAAATTGAGAATCTTCAAGGCTTTTCAAACAAACAGTTTGCATTCCTATCACTTTATAATATTTGATGCGGAATGATGATATATTTATGTTGTTGTTCAATGAGTCAAACAACTTCGATTGTCTCATTTCGTTCTACCTAATTATTCAACTTGCGCGTCCGCAACAGGATAGAGCCAAAAATTACACTGTCACATTGAGGTAGTGATAGACAAACGCAGAAGATGTTTAATCACTAAAATAGGGCGATGATCCCCATAGTAGACTGAAACGTCTCTTAGTTTTTGCTTCTCATGCAGTGAAAAAAAAAAGGAAAGTGCATTTTGTCAGGCTTGCGGATTGACTTTCGCTTGAAAAACATAGGCTGTAAACAATGTGATACGAAGATCAATTGTCTCTTGAAGAAACGTAGTTAGTCAGCAGAATAAAAGATCCAGTGCATTGCCCGTTTGCCTGACGGTCTTCCTGTCAACGAGGGTTTCTCGAACAACGGACGATCTGTGCATTGAATAACGATGGCGGTTGAAGCTGTAAAACGAAAAAAGGCAAATAGTAAGCAGCATGAGACAAGACCAAAAACGACATTGAAAATAAAACTTTTTATTGCCACCTTTTCAAGAAGTATTTCTGTAATGACCGCTAACTTTAGTCATCATATTTGCGATCGCAGAGCAGGAAAACGCAACCTAATGAAGTTCTCATTGGCGTCCATCTTTGGTCGTGGAGGATGTAGTAATGAAGTTGGAGAACTTGACAGGAAGGGGGAAGACAATATGAGGACGAAATAAGAGTAGTACTCGTGACGATAGCTTAAATTACGCCACTCCATCCCTCTCCACCTCATCTTCCGGCATTACCGATACTGAATTATCAACGATAATGTGCGATAAAGAAGAAAAGGATAAGCAAATTCGAAGCCTTATTTCTAGAACATAGATAGACACATTCTTGCGGCACACAATGTTGCAACAAATCACACTCAGGATTGCATTTTTTGTGAAATTTTCCAAAATTAACGCAGCTATGACCTCATGCTACGATAAGCAATATATATATATATATATATATATA
>JAAVTS010001493.1:36442-47437 GCA_022845575.1 Baylisascaris ailuri
TTATTATTATAGTTCAAGTAATGTTTATGATAGATTCCAAGAAATACTATGTCATTTATGTGCAGTATATATAAGTAAAATAAAGTAATATATCTTCGAGTAATATATACTTGATTATTCATAAAGTAGTTTATGTGATATATACGCGCCCAGATGATTATTTCGTCGATTTAAAGCTTTTTGTGGAATATGAGTAGCATTTTTTTTTCGAAAAAAACGGAAGTGATGGATTATTGCTAAGAATAATGCAGATTTGCTGTGGAATTCAATAGTAGCATGCTTTAAAAGTTGAAAAATCCTTTAAAATATGTAAAAAATTCGGTACGAGCTATTAAATTTTCTAATTTTCTAAGAAAAAACTTCGATTCTGTGAATTCAACAAGAAATTTTTTGTTATTTCTCTCTTAATTGCCCATTCAAATGAAGATTTTAATTTAGCGCTTTTACCGACGCTCTATACTTGAAATCTTTTATTTTTCCACTGTTGAATTTCAAAGTGATCGCAAATTATTCGAATAAAAAATTTCCAGTTTCAGGTTTTTGAATACTTATTATATGTTATTAACGAAGCTGTAAATAGCGATAAAAATTTAGATTTCTTTCGTCTAGAAGTGGAAAATCTCTGTGAAATTCTTAACGCTGATATGTTAAACATTAAAACAGAGGTAAGTGATGAGACTCATTTTGCGCAAAACATTTTTTTATTCTAATTTATTAGCGAATTTCTTTTTTTAGATGACCAAAAAATTCAGTGGAATCAACTGCATAATATTTTTATTTTCATTTTCAATAATTTTTTCCCCGTTACACCGTAATTGTGGCATAAAACAGGAGTTCAAAGTACAAGGTTGATGATAAGCCAAGGCGTCCGCGCTAGCTCAGCGGTAGAGCACTAGCCCGGCAAGCGAGAGGTCGCGAGTTCGTCTCCTCCTAAGGACAAGTTTTCGTTGTTCATCAAAAACACCCCATATAGAAGATGTGATGCTTCTATTGTTGTCGCAATCAATGATAACAGGTCGTAGAGATAGGTTTTCTTAGAAATCAAAAGATTTTATTGGGAATCAATTCTTATAGCCAACTTAAATTAAATAAACTGATCGTCAACCGTAATATGTACTACAAATGTGGCAACTGAAATACACATGCAAACTAACGCAAAGAAATTTGTCGAGCAAGCTAACCACAAATCGAAAATGCGACGAAATGATAGGTTTTCCCATTTGTTTCATGACACCGGTGCTGCAAAATCTGTAAAGTCTCCGGCCTCTCGTAAAGCTTCAAACAATTTTCCAACATTCCCATTCCATTACATAAGAAAAGTAAACTATGCAATAATAAATTGGAACGCCTGTGCTTGAATATTTTCAATTCAAGTTTATTCCCGAGACCGAGGGAAGGGGAGGATGTCTCAGGAATTCGCAGGAGTTCAACGTCGAGTCCTGTTTCCAATGACGATCTGGAGCAAAGGTTTCATTGACTTCGACCTCAGCAAGTACCAGGATTGGAAAATAAATTCGCTCATGCAACGTTGTTCTTGGCTATTTGCAACGCGAGCGCTGGCTTGCACGGAATTGACCAGTTATATTAGCATAGACTTTAATAGCAGATGGTTGGTTACAGTAATATAAGAAGTTTTCAGATTGACGTCTGGAAGCTAATAAAGAAATGGATTCTTATCGATAAAAAAAGAAGAGAATATCTACCGTCATTATTACAATGTCTTCGATATAACTTTCTTACTGTGAAAGAGGTAATATTATTATGACGATTTTTCTCGTAATGTTTTACTTTTTATCTCTATACCTTTAAAAGTAAGTTTAGAAGCAGGTGAAAATTTTTTTGCCCTTAAAAGCAATTTTTTAAATAAATATTCATTGAAATAAATTTGCGATTATTTAGTTTCAATAGTATGACAGGTGATCGTTGTAGGTGAGCATTCCTGATTTGTGTATTTCATAAATTTTTCAACAATAAGGCAGGAATTCCACCTGCTAAAATACCCGTAGTGCAGTTTTGATCGTCACAAGTTGCACCCTAAAAACTTGGCATATGATCAAATTTTGCTCAGAATGATCTATCTCTTCGATCAATCAATTTAATCAGCATCATATTACTCAAAGAAGTGAAAAAAAATCACGAATTTCTCTGATTACGAATTTTTTCCCGAAAATTTTCAAGGAAAGTGAATTTCACTCATTATTCTTCAAGATTAAAAATTTTTCTTGTGTAAACTCAATTTTCTTCCAAAGTTTTTCATTTTTTTCGAAACAATCATGTAAAAATTCGTATATTCAATAATTATGCTCATCATATAACGAATTTATTTATTATACAGAAAGAAGAACTCAACGAAGATTTAATACATATGAAATTTATTCCCACTCATTATTTTGCACTTCAATATAATATCACCAATAAATCACGAATAGCACGTGATTTATTGCTAGCGTTATTTGGATGGGAATGGTTAGGACCATCGAATCGTATCGAAGTATTCGATATTGTTCAACGTAGATGGAAACGTGTCCCATCAATGGAGGATAAACGCCGAGTCTCATATCACGGTTGTGTCGTCATTAATCAGGTATAGAAGTAATTTTTTTCTAGAATTATTTAGTATTTTTTCACTTATAAAATATCATATTTAAAAGTATTTTATTATTCATTTATTCGAAAAATATTGGTACACTCAAAGATTTCCTGGTTTTTTTAGAGAGATAAAGTGCAACAGTAAGCGTATGGAACCTTTTCGCTAGCATTTAAATTCGTTTTATCGGTTTGTCTATCCTAGGAAAGATGGGAAAATATCGGAAAACATTCTTAGCCTGAAGAGCCTGAAAGCGTGAAAAATGCCCCAAAAAGCCTGAAAAGTCAATAGTAGAGTTTTGAACTTGCAACGAGAGCACTCCAACCCAAAAGAATTGAGCTGACTCCGTTTTGCATCCGAATCGGATCTCGGATCTTCGATTGATCTTCGACTCCCACTACTCCGCTTCCTCTCCGCTTCCCCTCAAAGGAAAAAACAACCTGAGGTACTTCAATCATCACCTAAAACGTACTGAAGTATTTGCTTCCGCCAAATGTTGTTCGTAAAATAACCGGTAGTGGTTGATATAAAGTTGGTGCGAAATATGCCAATTTGAAGAAGCTTTATACAATCGGTGGTTTCGATGGATCTGTTTGCTTTAACACAACGCGATGTTATGATGGTGAAACGCGTCAATGGACAGAGCTTGCACCAATGCATCACTCCAGGTAGACGAAAACATCTTTATTCTCATATCTAACTTAATTAAATGGTTTTCAATTTTGAAAATTTTATTTTCAGTCACTTCAGAAATACTTTCATAAATGTTACTTATTATCAGTAATTATCGATAAGATATTAGAAACTTTCAAAAATTTCAAACTTTCCTTACTGAGCATCATAGATGAAATTAATTTCCCATAAAATTCTTTCCTTATTGAAAAAAATGCATAGTTGCATTTTATTGGAAAATGCATTTCTGCAATTTATTGAAGAAAAAAGACTCTTTTGCAATTTAATTTAATTTGAAAATGCATTTTTATAATTTATTCGAGGAAAAAAATGCATTTTTCTACTTTGTTTTCAAAACAATGCATTTTTGCAGCATCATTGCTTTTATAAGAAAATAGCAATCACATATAATAAGGGGATAATCTTCGCAATGAAACTTTCGTTTGCTATTTTCTCCTCACCGACTTTTTTTTAAATTTCAGATGTTATGTAGCGGCATGTGAGCTCAACGGTTTAATAGTGGCTGTCGGTGGTTGTGACGGACATTTCAGGTTGAGTGCAGCGGAAATCTACTCTCCCGAAACAAATCAATGGACAACAATAAGGTAGGAATTTAATTGTTCGATATTCTTCACGGAAATGCTTCAACAATATTTCTTAGCTATAAGAATGTTTAATTTTTTTAAACCACCAAAAAAAGATAAAAAATGAAAATGTTGATCGACATGTTTGGGGCTAGAATCATGATCGAGAAAAAAATTTATTTTCCACAAATGCAATTTATAAAATTCGAATTGATTTTTATATCTGTAAAAATTAATAAGTATTAAAAAAATATTATAGAAGCATGAATCAACAGCGTTCGGATGCAGCGGCATGTTCAATGGCTGGTAAAGTATATGTTGCTGGCGGATATAATGGCGAGCGTGTATTGCAATCAATTGAAGTTTATTCATTCGAAAAGGATATATGGATAGAGGTTGCTCATATGGATTCACCAAGATCAGGTAGGCATTATTCCACAAAAAAGCGACTGCATCCACAGTACTATTCAAGGTCATTTTGCAAGGAAATATGAATCACAATTAAAGCAAGTGAAGTATGTTACAGGACTTGGTTGCGTATCGACTGATACCTATATCATATTTGCCGGTGGATTCGATGGTCACACTCGACTGAATACCGTCGAGAAGTTACGTCTTGGAAGCACACAAACAATTCAGATGCCACCAATGCCTTTTGCAAGGTTATTTCGAGTTTTTTCCCACTTTACTCCTTGAATGTACGAAAGAGAGTGATGAATTATCCGCTCTTTCCCTTCCCCAGATTCGAAGGTCAAATGAACCTTTATACAAAAAAAGAACTGCATGAATTATAACATCATGTATGAATTCGAATAGTTCGTACTTCTCATTTTAACTTCAATAATTGTAGCTACTAATTAGGGGAAATTGACCATTCACGCGGTCAATTTTTATGGGAACCGACCACTCGTTTAAACGACTCAGTCATAAATCTAATTATATTTGTTTTTCCAATAGATTATGAAACGAGTGAAAATTATTCTTGAAGAGACTGACCTTAAAAAATATGTGACATTGAGTCGATCTTTTCTTTTTTATAGAGTGGGTTCATTTATTGAAATATATTTGCAAACGTTATTCGATTTGTGATTTTTGCCTCCATTTTCATAAGTATTTTCTTGGCAATTGTAACTTATACTTAATATTGCGTGTATGCTAATTAGTTTATTCTATGAATGAATACGACTATAAACGAATAAGAGACAGAAAAGGTAATTTTTCATTGATTTTAAACACATTACTTTCAACACGTATAGGAAACTATCGAACTAAAATTGAGAAAGATGAAAACATATAGGAAACTAGTACCGGCGACTAACGCAAGTTAATAATACGATGAAAAAATTTATCGTTAAATGCATATTCAATTCAATTCAATTCAATTCAATTCAATTGAATTCAATTCAATGTACTATGCTTTCAGATCGAACTTTGATTTATGCAAATTAGGTGGAAAATTCTATGCGATCGGTGGTTATACAACATGTTTAACACGACATGTATTATGTTTCGATGGTCATCGATGGGATTTCACAAGTGATCTATGTGCAAGTAGAAGTGCACTTCGAGCTATCGTTCTTCGTGGTTGGCCAGATCCACGATGGATACTCAATGATGAAGCGGAAACACTTCATACTAATAGTGTGAAAACTGCTAAGAAATCACTAGAGCAATCGATAGCAATTCATTCGCAAAGCTAGCAATCGATATCTTGCAAGCTAATTCTTATAAAATTTTGGTCACTTCACAAAATTGAAAATAATGCCTTAATCATTAATCACTTTAGTCTGTGGCTTATTGATTTTAAGATAAGGCGGTCTACTTTTGGTTGATCTGTTTTCATCTATTTCAGGAAGGAAAGGGGGTGACAAAACGGGGTCGTAAAGAATAGAAGAAATGGAACAAGAGAAAACAGCAAGTGCTTAAGAGCTTATTTGGGAGCAAAGTTCACCACTTCAGCACTTAATACCTTCACATCCCACTAGTAACTAATCATACGGTTCTACTTGCTTCACTTTATATTTGTCATAATGGTAGTACTGATAGAAATTCTGTCGATCGAATCGGATCATCGCTATATAAATAGCTGCGCCATTATTCATCTCTATGAATAAAGCATATATGTGTTTTGGATGTTTTTGAGTTAAGAGCCAACTAAAGTCCGGCTCGAATTGGGGATGATAGTGGGGTATTTTCGATGACCAATGAAACTTGTCCGCAGACGGGGACGAACCCGTGACCTCTCGCTTGCCGGGCGAGTGCTCTACCGCTGAGCTACCATGGACGTTTTCACTGGCCATCAACCTCGTGTTATGAACTCCCGTCAGTTCATGTGCGTACATTATACGATACTCAGGTGGGCGCATTACGCCATGCGCCAGAACTCGCCCGGCAAGCGACGGCGCGGGTTCGCCCCCGTCTGCGGACAAGTTTTCATTGGTCATCAAAAACACCCCATTATGAATAAAGCAATTTGCATATCGTTATTTCGATCCAATAAGCTGATATTGAATTCTGCAATTAATATCCCTCTACTCTTTTATTTTATTTCTTTCATCAAATTTGCTAGCTGTTCTACTCACTAAATTTTGCATGTTCTCGGAAAAAAAAAGCCAAATAACAGCTGGTTGTCGGTTCAACTCATTTAATAGAACATGCAACAATTTATATAATCACAAAAGCACAAGAAAGAATACAATAATTGCTAAGAAATTTTTCAACGTATTGCATCGGATAAATTGAGATAAACTGAAGAACTCGCCGAGGAAGTTTTTTCGCCCCGTTCACCTGTCAGTTTTATTTTATGAACCACCAATAGTCCACAGTTGTAGCTAACCTAAGCCCGATAAATTCTTTTGCTTTCATAGCTCCAGGATGAAAACCATAATTAGGGACATCGAGGTGACCAATACTAAAGATAAGCAAACAGGCCAACAGCCGAGAAGTGACCAGTGATGACCAATAATCGAAAAGCGATCAATCGTGCATAAGAAATAAATAAAGAGGCGCTACCTCAGCATATGAAAAATGTGCAACAAATCTCATAATTTTAAACCTTTATGGGAAGATTACAGTTGCAAGTTTCTGATGAACACTATAAACACTCGAGTATATAGTGGAATGAGTTTCAACATTTCTGCAAGAAAAAATATCTGGAACACCGCCTTGGGTGGACTCATTCAAGTCTGACTCGAAGTTCCGCCTCAGTTTGAAACAGATAATTTAGATGCAAATTTTTCTTGATAAGCCATGAAATTCCACAATAGTGCAGGTCAAGAGCGAAATAATTATCGCAGTCGAAAAGAAAGTCAAATTATTTCTGCGGAAATAAAAAGAAATAAATCAGAAGTCATGGAACTTTTATAGAAATAAAATCGGAAAGATCAAATTTCTTTTTTAAATAGTGCTCCAGATCAAAGCAATGAAATTCGAATAGTATTTACAAATAAATGACACTTAAAAAAATTCAGTGAAAGAAATGAAAACTCTCTCACTACTACATTTTCAAAAAGATTTTCTTTTTCTATTATCATTTTTTCTATCAAACATTTCTTCTACTATTATTTTTTCCATCAAATTTCCTAGATAAAAAATAAAACCAAATATCATTTATGAAGTGAAAGAACTACTTTGCTTTATAACGAAAAAAAAACGACTTGTTAAACCCAAGTTATGTTAACGTGAAATATAAAAAACATTGACAACAGAAATTTCTCGAGAAAAAGCTATGAGCAACAATACATACCCTCATAGAATGCCCGTAGATCATTATAAATATGTAAAAATATAACGGTTTGTATCGAAATGTATAGAAAACGAATCAGTGTTCAGTCACTAATGGAAAAAGTTTGTTCACTGGCCGGGAACGAACTCAGGACTTCTCGTTTACCGCTTAAACACTCTGACACTGAACTATTGCCAACTGTAACCGCATCCACAAACCTTCCGCTAAGCTACCGTTAATCCTAGCTTGTGCATCGTCGAAGCGAATATATTCTTGTCAGCGATGCGGGGAAATAGATACAAAAAAGCAATGAAAATTTTAGCTAACAATAAATCATAAATTAAACATCTAAACGTTAAATGCTAACATTCCTTGATTGATAAGAAATGAAAAACTGAAAATATCTAATTCAAGCAATTACTAAACCTCTGATTCACTAGCAGCATATCAACTTCATCCCATTATATAGCCATATTTTTTGACGGCCATACCCTATTCGGCTTTTGCGACATACCAAACCAATATTTACATATTCATTACTATATTACTTAAGTGAGTAGTGTAAAGCATTAATCAAATGAAAAAACACTGCAAGCAAAAATAAATAAAAAACAATAAAATGTCTGCATCAATGTGAGCAAAAGTAAATAAATAAATAAAACCAAAACCGAAAGAGGCAATACGATATTTAAAAAATGAAATGAAACATTCAAATTAAGTTATTGAGTATAAAACGACTAAATTTCCGGTGAGCAAGGTTTTACAAATATAAATCATAAAAGAAGAGTTGAGAAATAAGATGCAAGCAAATTACAAGCCTAAATCATTCATAAAGCTAAAAAAATGGAATTTGGAAAATAAGTGGAACATAAAAGGATTAAAAAATATGGAGGAACGATATCGACTTATGAGATGCAATGATCGAATTCGATCGCTCGTAATCCAATCTATTTCAGTAATCATGATCCTTTCAATCGTCATCGACAAGTTTCGAATTTCGTGCTGAATTTGAAAATTATTTAAACCAATAAATAAATAGTTCTACGAGATCAAAGCAATAGACAATAAGGATTTGAGGCGTTTACATCTCATAACATCTATCCTCTGCTATCTTATGGTGAGCAACGTGAACGATGAACATCCTTTAGCAGTATAAGCATATTCGAGAATAACAAAACTTACATGCAAATTTTATGCGAATTGATATTTCATGGGTATTTCATTTTAAGGAGTGAATCATTCTTGCAAGTGAAATATGTTTGGTGAAAGTATTCCACTGTAAGCAAGATGCAAAATCTACTACAAAACTTAGAGAGATACTGCGAAGTAGGCAATGTTGTTTTTATGAATAATTTTATTTGTTTATTTGTTTTTTTGCCGATCCATTTCAAGAAACGTCACAACCTTTAATTAATCTTAGAAAAATGAAGGTATGCTGATACTGTTTAAGTGGAGTGTCTCAGAAGATATTTAACTGCAGACCTTAAGTTATGAGAATGAAATTTCTATCTCCTATTATCCCGTTTGCTGATAGCATGATATGAAACGTTGATAATCATCGCATACCGACGGTTCAAATAAATGCTCCTCAACATCCTCTCTTCAATGAAAACATGAGAATAACAACATACCAATAACATGGCAAACGTGAGCCGTAACACCATGCTCATTGAAATATTGCAACCAAAGTCGCTGTTTTGTCGACAGCTTATCACCTGGTCCTTTCACTTCAGCCACCTTCAAACAATATAATTTTCCCCTCAACATATTTATAACATAAAATAACAAACATTATGGAAGAAAATCAACAAACAAATTATTTTTTCAGTCCCCTTTTAAGTTAACTAAAAACAATTAAATAGGTTGATTAAAAACAATTAATAACGCTGCTTTTCACAATAATTACGAAATAATCGTATAATATTATAAACAAAACGAATATTACTTAAATTTATACTTTTATTATCTCTATCGTACATTTGAATTATAAATAAAAGTAAAAAGTAAATTTTTTTCCAAATGAACAAACCGCAAGTTTCCCATTTTCATCGTTCCAAACCGTTAAATCGGGAAAACCACTTCGACAATTTCTATAATCATTTACGAGACGTCGAAAAATTGCAGTTAACACTTTTGGCTGACAACACAATATAAATCGCTGAAAAATTATTACATAAAATAGAAAATTCGATAAAATTTTCTTCACAAATCCCCATGAATGATTCTCGCTAGATTTTTTTCAGAAAAGCAATACTCTTTTCCCGCCCCCCTCTCCCCACATTTGGGAAAGTTCAAGAAAATGACCTGATCTACATAATACACAATATTCCAATTTATGCAGAAAATTTATAGTGCTAAAGTTTTTTTCCCAGAAATGGAAAAACTGAATTATTTAAAAAATTTGCAAATATCGCCGATATTCTGAACTATTAAACAACTGATTACTAAGAAAAGAAAGGAATCACCATATAAAATGGGACAATATGCAAAAATAAGACTACAAGAAAAGCTTCATAATTTTACAGCTTGTTAGCAACTTGCTAGGTGATACTATACGCATGAGCTTAAGGCGTTAAGCTCTTATAACATCACTAATCAACCTAATCGAAAGACTCATTTCTTATTTTATATAATTGGAAAAGGTTATTTTTAAATGAAAAGTACATCTTTCTTCTGTACATCGATTAACGCAAATTGTCTGCATACTAAAAAATTATTTTTGAGATATTTGATTTTGAGGAAAGAGAAGAAAAAACCTTCATTACGGTATATAATAATTATAAAAAGAAAAGTATCCAATTAAAAGTGATGATTTTTTTTTGCATTCCAGTAAAGGATTCATCGAATTTGAATATCATAATTTCGAAAGAAACGTTTCATTGTTACCATTTAATAAACTCAAAAAATGATAGGGAGATTTCAAGAAAAATTCCATTTTTCAAAATGGCAAATACTACGGGTTGCGTTTTCGAGCTTTAAAAAACAGATGAGTGAGTGAATAAAAGAAATTCTACAAATATCTATGAAAATGTTAGTTAATTACTTATATTCTTAAACTATAATAAAAATCAAGAAATATTTGAGCAATTATTATAATATATGAAACGATATCAATATACAAAAAATAAGAAAGAACACTCACCTTAAGTTGAGCGAATTCAGCGAACACATCCCATGATGTCTCTGAATTTGTTTCTCCATAATGCTCATCATATGCTAGTTTAATTAAATCGATCAACTCCTCACTCGTACTTTCTTCAATAGTATCGAAACGTTCATCAAATGCCATCTTCCTTCGACTATATAAATCCCGTGAATTCAAATCTGCTGGATTTGTCTGCAAAATATTTTACAATGAAAAAGATGGGAGTTTTATTCATAAATCACAAACAAATGCGGCTTCATATCAGTGACTCTCAAAATACCAG
>JAAVTS010001494.1:0-22237 GCA_022845575.1 Baylisascaris ailuri
GGTGGCAATAGGTTTAGCATAATTTAAATGTAATGTAATTGAATCGAAAACATTTCAAAGCGAAATTCACCAATAAAAGAGAAAGTGTTGAAGAGGAATGGGTTTATTAACGGAAAACTTTTAAAAGGGGACAATCAACGATTTGCGAGTGGTGGAAAATCAAGTTTTGTTTGGCATTACAAAGGACGACACTTCATCACATTCACTTGCGATAAGACCTTGGTATCTTTGATGCGGTTTTCTTACCTTTCCCACTATAACATACGTCCATCTTTCTATTCTCACTAAATCATGATCTCCTTTTTCCCCGCACATTTCTATTGCATCCATATATATTTCGATTGGCACTTATAGAAATACGAGGAGTTGAAATATAGATTATATCAAATCTTATGATATCAGATTTCATCCCCCTCACCCTCGTTCATGCAGCGTTTCTTTCTTTGCTTAATCAAAAGAATAAAAATCATCGGATTTCTTAATAGTCTCTTTGTCGCCTTCGATATAATGTATTTAAAATACATTTAAACAATAAAAATACCATCCAATTACCCTATTTTCTTATCCGTAATATTAAATGAAAGTCGTATTTATCTATTTCCGCCTATACCTATTGAGATGGACCGTGATGAGTAGTGAATACCTGTACATTGACGCATTGAATATATTTTTAGATTATCTTAGGGAAAATCCCAATCAATGCACCACTGCTTACACGACAATAATACTTGAATAATTTATTAATAAAACATCAACAACAAGTATTCATATAAAACCGAACGATGTGAAAGTTTCCAACTTTCATATAGCAATAACAACATCATAACAAATGATAAAACATTTATGCACAGAAGCGCATTTCTAATATTCCTTCTCTTTCATCTCCTCCCCTTGCCAATAATATCCTCCTTTTCTTCCCTCCTTCTCCCNNNNATGATCCCCCTTCCTCCTGTTCTTAATATGACCCTCTCCTCCTTCCAACGGGAACGACCATTATCACCCGAATTAACAATAAATCCAATGAGTAGCAAGCACAAATCATCTAATCTTTTAAGTGATTCACAGACGCAGTCAAAACTTTAAATTCGTAGTTCCTTCTCAGTAGATTTTTATTTTGTAAAATATTAAAATATAAAAGAATAATACAGATGACTACCTTTGGGTATATAAAACATTTCACTCCTTAACCTCAGAAACGAAATAACTGAAAAAAACAACAACAAACATCTGAAAGAATTAGAAACGATCATTGCCCATAACTGCAAACTGTATTCGCAATCACTGATAATAATGTTATTAACAGATAAAAACCTATCCATATCGACTCATACCGGCATGATAGGTAATGCTGATAGGTGATAATGAAGAATCGAGAAAATCAGGGCATATGATCAGTAAAATCCACACAACCTTAGGGCATATGATAAAACATCCCTGTACGACCTCATAGTAACCTTTTGCATAGTTGAACGCATGAGATAGGTAACTGCTCACTCCTACCGCGGCATGGTAAAATACCTCCGAGTTTAGAGCGATACGAACGCCTACTGGTAATATTCCTTCTCACAAACAACATAGAAAATCGAGGCGACCTGTGAGTAAGCCTATGAAAGGAATTACATCACGAGATGAAAACCCACATAAACAAACAACGGTTATAACACATAACCACATAGACGGTTATGACCACCCATTAAATTGGAAAATAAATCTAACCAAACGACTGCAAAACTCTTGCCCTCAATAATTCTATAATCCCTAAAAAAGTTAAGCGATTATTTTTGGATACGATTTGTGCGCCTTATTTAAACCTATTTTATCCTGATCACATTGATGCGATCAATAAAATGAATAAATATCCCATATGATCAGTGAAGACCGATCGATTTAACATCCACGTAGAACAACTACGAGATCTTCGCTGAATGGAACAATTAGATAGAACAGCAACGAGGTATCATAACGATATAGCCAAATTCTTGAAGGTAAATAAAAACAATGCGGCTAGAAAAGATGGAGCTAATCAATTCATAAACGAACATCCATCAAAAATAATCTAATTTGCGAAGCTCAAAATTTGACTTGAAACCGCTTTGCCCTATTCATGAAAACTTCCAAAATTGTTCAAACCTATCCTCATGACTTCGATAGGAAGGACTTTCATTCAACCACTAACCTCCCTCTCTCCCCCCGCCCGTCTTCAAATCAATCCCCTCATAAATCCCACGGAATCTATTACCTCGAGTTGTTTACAAAGTTATAAATATAAATAATGTCGCGGCAATATCTCCAACAAGAATTGACAAAAAATTTCCTCACGTTCTCACTTTATCATCGACAAAAGTCACTTCACTTAGAATCAAAACTTTCGAAGGCAGTGGGTAGGGTCGAGGACTCAACACCGTCAACTGCCTCTTCTCCATGTCGACTGCAGTCACCACAAGAAATCCCATAATGTTGGTCGTTAGAACCGTTTGGTCAACATTCGTACACGGAGAGACCGAGACTAAATGATGCATCAATGAAGGGGACGGTTCCACTTTAACTACCTGCAAATACCTTTGATACCTTCTAGATATGCAACCAATATGCGATCTTGCAACCTCTGCGTCTGGCAACTTATTCGTTAAGTCACAGTGCCATATTTTGACTGATCTGAGCTCGATTTCCTCATTCTTCGAACAAATCTAACAATTAGACAATCTACTTGAGGCTGGACGTGAAGTTTGCAGCCCAACTTGGACCGAATCCTAATACAACGATGCAAGCAATTCTCATACCTTTCCCTGAATATTTTCATTTCTCAAGTAAATAGGAAGCAACGGATAATATTAAAAAATCTTCCTACAAAGTCTTGCTTCTCTCCCCCCCCCCCTCCCCACAGCTTCCTGGCTCGCCCACCCGAAAAACAAAACATCATAAATCTGAAAGAGAAGAAGTGACCTTAGTTCGATGATCTTCGACTTTCATCCCAAACGGCAAACACTCTGGCGGTAATCGTTCACCTCCAATTTTGCAAATGGTCACCTCTTCGAATTTCACCTCGAAACTATGTGGATAAAGTGGATGCGATCGTGTCCCATAAAAATACTGAAAGTTCATTTTGCATAGATTTTAAAACCTCTTAACTCATCATCCTCATAAAAATAATTAGGCGATCATCTCTTTCTAGTTTAGAAACAACATTTAATAGCCGTGAATAGCAAACAATAAATCAAATCGTTGAGAATCATGTTTCAAAACATTAAAATAAATGTTTTCATTCGTGGAAAAATGATAGCGAATGATTATTTAACGCAATATGATAACAATTGTCGGAAATTGCCGTGGTTTCATACTTTAAGATACCCCACAGGTTGGTACCACATACCAGGATACGAAGATACATCGAAAGGTGATACCTCAAGAACTCGACATATACCTTTTTAAATATCAGTAAAAGCACAACTACTCGACGAGGGTTCTATAAACCGAAAGGTTTTTCCACAATACCACCAGGCAAAGAAATGAAGAATTAACCTTATGCACAGCCGCATTACGAGCGGCGGTGCGCATTTCTCGACTGCGATTTTCAACGCCTCCTGACTTTGGTTGATGCAGAATCTGAAAACACTCGCAACTAGTGCTACCTTTTGTGCAGGTAGAAGAGGGAACTAAAAGAGGGGGAGGGGGGGGGGGGAAAGAGGGAGAAAGAAAGAGAAAGGAAGAGAAAGAGGGAATTTCCTCAACTCTCTTATTCGCTCCAAATTTTACATCAAAAACGATCTACATAAATGAAACGGCATATATATATAAAATGTTCAACTTCAATAAAACTTTAGCAAATTATTTAAAAAAATTTCATAAAAGAACGAGAAAAATGCATCGAACAGTTCGTTAACAACAATGCTCTACTTCCCTCAAATTAACCAATCCATTATACAAAAGAAAAAATAATAATAAATTGCTCAATGCAAAATGTTTGTATGAATCTGAGCAACCGAGGAAAACATCGGAATGAAGCCGTACCTACCGGCTTCCCAAACCAAACAGGAAATCATCTCAGAAAGCAACATTACCATCACAACCTTATACAAAAACTTTAAAATAAACCTTAACAAATGAGGGTAAATCCCTTTGAAGTTCATTGTAAAGCCGTTCATGATCCAATACGATTACAACGTCTACCTCGAACTGCTCGGCTGCATTAACCAAACATGCATAGCTTAAAAAATTTTTTTTTTAGATAAATAGGCACAGCTGACTGAACTAAGTAAGAAAAACTTACTGTAAACAATAAATAAAAGTAAAAGTAACTAAATAAGGAACATTAGAAACAGCAATCAACCCATAAGACAATTAAGCTTACCAAATAGAAACCCTAAATGATAAGTCCACAAAAACAATCATCAACTGTCCATTACCGCAAAACCTCTAATAAAAACCCGCTCATATAAAAAGTCTGCGAGTCTGGTAGATTTATATCCACCAGGATTTATGAAAATATCTTAATTACCAAAATCAATAAAAAAATAAAAATAGAACGAACATACCCTTCACCTTTCACCCATCCACAAGTATTAATAATAACACCACCATAATTCGCATCCGAGCTAAGTTTCCTTCTCCTCGCGACCATCTCGGCCACCTGTTTCACCAGCAAATCGTACAGTACAATATTCGACGACGGGGATAAACTACCAAACTGCAATAGTCAATTTATCGATCATTCAATTCAACTATAAAATAGAACCAAAACAGATCAACTCATCTCGGAGTAACTTAAAAAATTCTCTAATATCATTACCACTCAACATACAGACTTTCACTATTTGTAAACAACAAACAAAACGCAGACTCAACCTCGGCTTTGAGCCCACGTCCAGAAATCATCACTCCGAACATTTTCTAAAATGGATTTAAAAAATTTCAACCAACAGCTACGTTTGTTTATTAAGCGCTAATTTGCATATATTCATGAAAAAATTAAATACGACATGAACATATTATATCCTTATAAATAATATATACTATTCTGCACTATCGATTAACTAAAAGTTATGCAACGCAATTTTAGGATTTCCTCAAAACGGGTCCGGTTTGTTCAAAAGATCCACTCTCAAATGTTATCAACTGAGAAATAAAAGTCAACCATTAGGTCTAAAAATGGTGACAAAAAGGCAGAGATAGCATCCGCTAGGATGAAGTTAACCATGAGTTCAACTTATGCGCCCAAATTCAGTTTGCCTGGGATATACGTACCATATTCCTTGGCTTAGACGGTCCTATAACTATATGTCCTCATTGATGAGTGGTGAAGGTCACAAGCACTGCTCAGAACTGGCATAAAATCAACCTACTTTTAGTGGGCTGTAAAAGCTGACTGCAAATCTCAGATGTAAAAACGCGCTAGCAACCGGAAATGATGGATTTGGGATGCCCCTTTTCATAAACCTTACTCGACTTCAAACCTTCCCTTCCACCTTCCTCTAAACATTACATCTGTGTCAAGATCTGGAAAAAATATAGGCTTTTCACCCCTTGAATATATACCCATTTTTGAAAAACTGGGGATGCAATGCGCTCAGATGCTTGTAAAGAGGGAGATATCAGCAAATAAATGAATAAATGCGAGTAATAAAAAATCATAACATACATGGTAGACAAGTGGAGATTTCTTCTCGAAACCTTCAACGACATCGGCCGTTTTTTCAATATAATGTGCACCTACTGTTCCAGGGAGCGATATACTGCCCTGAAAATTAAAAAAAAAAAGACATGAAAGTGAGAATAATGAAGCAGAGATGGGACAACCCGCTAAATAATATCGCTAAATGAAGGGAATATTAATGACACGTCTTGACAAGATGCAGAACAATTGATCTTTCGTTATAATATCAAGGAATATTACATGGCAACAAGAAATGACGATTGGGTGTTTACCCTAAAACTGAATACTAATAGACAACCGACTGAACTTTAAAAGAAATAATAAACGAACGTAAAAGTGGCGTCGCAGCTACTCAAGTGTCTGTTTCACTGATACTGTGCATATATATAAGAAAGATTCGAAGAAAAACAGTGAAGAGCAACGAATCACCAAAAATTACAAAAAGGAAGAAAAGCAATGAAAGCAAACAAAACATGAGATTCAAGAAAATAGCATAGTCAAGAAAGACAAAAATTCAATTACGCCGCTCAAGCTTCACATTCAAAATAACATCGCCAGATCTTAACTGTTTGGAGCACTAGTTTCTCAAGCAGTTTGGCTTTTCCTTTCTTTTTCTCTGTTTACCCCCCCCCCCCCCTCCTATTAAAAGCTAGATTATAAGTTCCAATAAAAAATCAAGGCAAATTAAGCACTCCTTTGATCGACTCGCACCTCACTCACAACTTTCATGGATATATACAAAGTAGCATACCTGACCAATATCCAAATCGACAAACGTGGGTGTTCTACCAACTCGTACCGCATAGTTACATAGAATACGGCACACGGTACTTTTGCCTACATCGGTAGGGCCAACGATCATCAAAGCTGGTCCTCTAGCTTCTTCTTTTTGCATTCCCAATGATTCGGCATGCTCTCTTAACTGCTCCAATGCTGCGTGTGTGTTCACGTAAATCACCTAAAATCAATTTTACGGTCAGAAACACAAACACATATTGCGTTCTCCCATGAGATCAATTTCGTTTACTACCTTCAAAGAACCTTTCGTGGCGATGGTAATTAAAAATCGGCAAGCTTTTAAAGAAGAAGCAGTGAGACACCTCTCTTAACCCATTCGGGGGAGAGGGAGGCGATCAGCGATCAAAGAGACTGTCGTCGAATAAAAGCCCACCCTCTCCCCTTTCTCAAGCTAGATATAAGAAAGGAAAAGACTGCATTGCAAAAGAGATCTGTGTAGTGCTATAATATCATAAACTGCCTGAAATGCTTGCATTTAAGACATCATCTCACGAACTTTCAGCGATGATTAGAAGAGGCCAACCTTTCAGCGATGACCGATTGCCTTCCGTTGATAGAGGCCAACCTTGTAAGCATATACTCACACCTTAGCATTTACCTATTTGGCTACCTTATGTAGCCATGAACGGTATATCTCCGACATTTCAACTTAAACCTTTGTGTGGCTCATCTAAATCATCAACTATACATCAATGAAACAACAAACCATTGGAGTTTGCTCGGCAACGTAAGCACTCTCGGTCTTCCCTACCAACTCCACCACTGCATTCTTCCATGTGAAAACGGCCACTCGTGCACCTAGAGAAAAAAATAAAACGATCTGACAGACAATCAAGTATGGAAAACTGTTTTGGTAGATTAGAAGGATATAACGTTATAACCAGTCCAGATTCTATACGCCACCTGGTATCACCACAAATCTTCCATGCAAATGGTACTATCAAACGTCAGTGGGGGTGCATAAGGACAATCACATAGGAATCCTATCATTTAAAGCGAGGCTTGTGTACTCGTTTGTTTGTTTCCTCAACCACCCCGCTGCCGTAGTCACTATGATGGTTAGGAGCTTCATGACCAGAAATTTATTGAATTTCTTCCCGACCCAAGATTATTGCCCGCTTCCTTCTGGTATTATTACATCGTAAACGATGGATTTCCTCTCATCTCCCTTCCCTCTCCTGCCCACTCATTTTAGGTTTACTGTTAATAAGCATTTGTCACTTTTTAGAAATATTTCGTTACCACTGCATCATGAAAACAGAAATTTACAGAAATAAACCAACGTCAGTATTATCGTAAAGTCAACATAAGGCGAATGGAGATTCATTTAAATAAAGTCATAAGGCACTAAATGAATATTTTACAATTAAAATAGGAAAATACCATATGTTCGCGAGAATTTTGAACGAGGCTACTATTAAAACGCACCAGGATGGAATGAATATTTCTTATTAAGAATCAATTCGGTGCCGAAAACTTCTGCTTTTCCATCGATTAGTTCGAGTACCACATCACCTGCATTTGCTACCTGAAATTCGACGGCGATCCTGAAGTATCTGTGAATAAAAATACGAGATATCAATTCTCATAGCATTAAGGATCTTCAAATAGGAATTAAATATAAGAAGGGGGGGGGGGGGGGGGGGGAGGTATATTAGCAATATTACCCCATTCCGCTTTCGCGAAATGAAATATTTTAACGATCAGCTTTGTATATGCTCAGATAGGAATTAACACTGATCGTGAATGGCTGAGAACAAATAAAATCATATGAAGGAAGTTTTTAGAAGAGCCTCTTTGCCATCGCATTGTTTAAAATTAACTTTCTAAATTAAAACACTACACCTCTCATAGTTTGCATAAATCTCTCGTAAGCAGATTCTATCCTCTCGTCACAACCTGATTTTGTATAGGCAGGCAAATATAGAGTGAATAAATTTGTGATATCCTCTTCATTCTCCTCCCCTCTTTCTATATCCCTCAATCGCGACGGGGATTTTTCTATACCCATTTAGAGCAATTAAGAAAATAGATTTCATTCCTAAAGGAAACAACAATGAAAACGGTTAGCAAATACAACATTTGGGAAATACGACAAACCTCGAAACGTAGTTCATTATCTTCTTTCAACGTGAATTCTTGTACATTTTGCTCAGTAGGAGAGTTATTAACCGCTTCCATCTTTTAAAAAATTTTCATATTAAGTAACTCCATGAAATACAACGATAAGCCATATCTAAACGACAATGAATTCAATAGCGCTCGTTAAATCTAAAGTACAGAAGCTTATACCACTATAAAAGTAGTGGAAATAGTCGGTAAAGAACGCTGATGAGAATCTCATTTATGGAAATACAACGATAAATTGTCGATTCAGTAATTTCGAAAGTCGAAACTACGGATTTCAGGAACAATCCAGACTTTCCTCCCATCCCTCATAGCAGTATACGAAAAAACTTTTAAATTCAACTTAGTGGGAAATACAATTACTTTTATAAAACATGAACTAGTACCATCATAAATGAAAATAGAAAGATTGCTGTGCTCCCCTCAATTCCGGATCAATCCAGCATTGACAAGAAATGCGCGCGCGCGATATCGTTCTTGGAAAATTGCCAATAAACTGTTCAAGTTTATCCGCTTTAAGAGAGAAAAAAATACAAATGTAAATTTTACATGATGCTCCGCGAACGCGACAGTAAGCGCTATTCATTGTAGGGCTTCAATACTGTATTGATGAATTATAAGTTATCGTTGAAATAAGTGAATAACCGTGCCTTCGAAGGTTTACTTTCGGCCAGGAAATTTATATCTGTATACTTCAGCCAATGCTTAAAGGTAAACAACGCTGAACAGGTGGGATTTAGAGAGTTATCAGCTATGATGATACTGGGATGTAATACTAAAGAGGCCATTCCTACATATCAAAAGCATGTATTGAACATTTGCACCTCTTCTTAAACAACATAAACAAAGGAATGCAGATATTACGAGCTTATGGATATCCACTTAGCAGATCCTAGAAAGATGGAATTTTCCAACGCCGAAAATATCGCCCGACTCAACGAAATTATTTTATTATTTGATTTTTGTAGAGATCTACGCTGCTAACAAATTTTCCGCTTGCAGTTCTTCCAATTTCTATTGAAATTTATCGATGGTTATTCGAATATCTTCATTTGATCGATATAAATCGCGAGAAAATAAAATAAAAAACAAAAAAATAAAAATATTGCATAATCCCATTAAACTATAACGTCAATTGCAAGACAATCATTTTTATTAAGACTAAGGTTGAGCTTAAATATCTACAACACCATTCGGTATATGCAGCTCTAAGCAATAGTTGTCGGCCTCTGGTGATTCAAAAAAGCTTCGAAAATTTATGTAAATTTTTCACCACATCAACAATTCGAATGCAAAGAAATATTCTAAATAGAAATTTCAATAATAATTTGGAAATGAATAGAAAATTAGCAATTCGTGCTGAATTTATGCCCCTCGATTTTGAAAAAAGGGAAGTGCTGAAGCATTCATTAGTTAAAGCAATGAGCTAAGCATTCGCGACAGCTGTTAACTTAGCACCACCAGACTAACAAATTACATTTAGGTGTCAATTATTTCGGGTAATTTTTCACAAATTACAATAATCACTAATGATCGTCTCCTTTTGCATTTTGATGAATTTTTCTCTATTTTCTCATTATTTCTTTTGTTAAATTCATCGCACATGAGCGTCTTGTTCATTAATGACTATATCATCTATAACGATATCGAGATTGAAAAGTATTTCATAAATAAATAAAAGCTTCACTTTAATCTAGTTTGCTTATTGATCGAATGTTGTTGAAACAGTTAGATTTCATAAAAAGATTTTTCATATCATTTTTGTTACCAAAATTTTTTTTAAAAATTTGCCTAAGTTTGATTTGTCAACCGAATTAAGTGGTATCGAAAAAACCACCAATGAACCAAATTCGATAAGAGGTGATTAGGTGATAATTGAAGTATTAATCGATTAGTTTGATCATTGACAAATGTTCGTGCAAATAAACACACAACAAATAACTTTTATTGTTGATAAGAAGGTTTACAGAATTGCAGCAATACAGTGATACAATCATAAGTTACATCCGATGTAACCTATCCTCGTTTGAAAATGACGTCATTAATCGATCGAAGATTGGAAAAAAGTTGTTTTTTTCGAACACTGAGATTCTTAGAAAATTATTTAAACTTTAAAAAAAGTTTTAAACTATCAAACTTATTGAATCGAATTATTGAGTAATTCTTTATCTGAATAGTTAATTATTCGAATAATTCGATACCTCCTTTTTTCTACGTTTCATCGAGGAGAGGAAATAAAACGTTAAATAACTAGTACATATGATAGGTGAACATAACTCTTCAACAAATTACAGCAGTGGTCATCAAATTCTGCAAAAAAATTTTCCACCTCATTCCATCTCTCTCCCAATATAAAAATAACAGCAAAAAAAAATTGGAACAAGAGACGAATTGTGTGAAAAATTATCTTTGCAGTTAGCAGTATGCGAGTGATATAAAATAAAAAACCAAACAGAATACTTGGCAGATAGCTGTCAACAAGGTACTGTCATACGAGAAAAAAAACTTAACTGCAATAAGAAAGCTACAATTACCAAAATTGGAAAACAAACTTTCAATTAAAAAAAAAAAAATTAAAATATTTCAGCTCATAACAGTCAATCTCATCGAATATTCGCCAATCACTACATCGAATATATAAATATATTCGAAGATTTCTTTCAATATTTTTCAACTCTATCCATTTCCTCCAAATTCGAATAACAAACATCTCGAAAATACAATAAATTTAGCGATTTAAATAAAAGAATTAAAGAATCGTAACGAAATAAGAGTACGAATTGTAAAAAGCATATATGAAAACGAAATATATCAATCAATATGTGATATTATGCAAACAGCAATAATAATACAATGCATCGCTTCTACTTAAATATGCAATCCATTTGACATAATAGGAATTGTTGTTAGAAAGGGTCGTTACCTCAGGTTTCACCTCTCTCCTTTCCCTTTTTTGCCCCAATATCAACGGTATTTCTTTAGAAATAAGATAAAGTATTACTATTCATCAGCAAATCTACGTAGAAATCAGAACTAACAATCCATGAGATTATCAATTGATAACAGAACAAACGAATGGGAATGTTAGAGGAATCTAAGTGCCCATTTTCGATATTAATAAGAAGCACTGATTTTTTTCACCTTCTTGTAGGATTATATTTTGCAGTCGTCTTAAAAGAAAATCACAAAATTTTCATCAACTTTTTCTACAAAAAGTATCGGTCACCATTCCAACAGGCCAATCGAATATTATTGCATTTTCGGGCAATCTCTCTGGTGAGGTTCAAGATTTTTAAAATTCACAATCCGTTTTCAAAACAGAAATACTAAATTCGATTTTAAGTCTAGGCCAAATATGCAAATTTTTTCGCAGAAATAGTCAGTGTTTTTTCTTTTTGAATATCTTTGCTTTGAACATCAAAAAATTTTTACTAGTCAATGAGGATCACCTTAAAAATACTATTAATGCTATCCAGCGATTTCATGATATCATATATGTAACGCACATGTAAAAGTAAACCCTCGCAAGTTTTATTCCTTTTATTCACTAAAAAATCCAACCTAAATAAGTTTATTTTTTTCGTTCAAAGAATGCCACCTATGCACAACTCTTAAGTGTTATTCAAATGGACGTAATAAAGAAAAACTTAAAGCATCGATCTGCTAAGCAAAATAATGCGAAAATTGATTAAGACGAAAGTTCACAGAACTTTGCAAGTTGTTTACGAACAACACGATCGTAATATATGCACTGCTCCAAGTTTCAAACGTTTGAAGAAAATAATTGCAGGTGAAATTTCATTTTTTTGTTTTCAATCTACGATCATAGAAAAATCGAAAAACTATGAGAACTCATCGGTTACGCTGGGTTTTCAAAGGAATAATCAACGGAAACAGCTTTCCTCTAGACTAATAGAAAACGCAAAGATGTTAACCTGTATAAGACTCTTGAGGTAGTTGAAGCGTTAGATCAGTGATCACACTGATAAAGGTAAACAATGAAACTAAACAATAATATCAGATAAGCAATAGGTAACCTATTTCCCCGATAGCCTTTAAATTAAACTGCGTGAACAATACGAGTCGCTTGCAGCAGTGCTATAATCGAAAATCTAGAAATATCCAGCAAAGAGACATTTCCGTAAAGCACCCTACTGGCAATTCGAAAAGCACAACAACTCATCGCTATACTAAGCTTCGAATTCTACACAGAAAAGTATGCATATAAACGAAAAAAGGGGGATATATTATGCAAAAAATGTTGCACCTATGCCAAACATTATGGCCGATCCTTGAATTCCTTATAAAATGTTTGAACATACGTAAAGACACATTTCCAATCTGGTCGATCACCCATTAGTAGCATATCCTCCACTTCAAGCAATGGTACAACACCATGATCCCTGAAATTGATTTGAATTTATGGAATATGATTAGAAGTAAATTTTGATATAAGTAACAACAATTTTTGATATGAAAAATATCATGATATAAGAGAAAAGATACTCCTAAATAAAGCATCGAACTGAAATATATCATATTTGAACAATAAATTAGATTAAGCAGCAAAAATTCTTTTGACCATTGAAATATTTTTGTTAAACTTATCAGCCTGAGATAAATTAAAACTACTATCTCCTAATATACGATTCACGGTTGTGATCTAATTTTGCTGTTTAATAAAATATGCAAATTAACTTAGGAAATTGTTAGGATCCGATATGATTAAATAATAAGTGAATATTTAAGAATAATACAACTAAAATGCTCGACTAAAACAAATTTGATCGTTAGAGCAGAGCAAAGAATTTCAATACTTTCATAAAATCTTTTCGTTTATATGAATATCTTATTGCTGAGCGATTTCAGTAATTCCGTTTTATATGTTTGAACTTACAACATGTAACTAAATTATTGCAAATCATTATTTTTAATGAAATATAGCTACGATCATCTAATTCAATAATGAAGGCAACTTACTCGGCAACTTTAAAAGCCAATTCGAAGTTGCCACGTCTATTTCTTGGATCAAGCATATTGAAATCAAATGCTTCCGGTGCAAAACGATGGATTAACGCACAAAATGCCATACCATCGGCCCATGATGACGAGAAATTTGTCACATTAACCTAAAGAAATTATTTGTTAGCAAAAATGAATGAAACGATTTTAAAATACAATTTGTGTGGGCCGATTATTTCATTTATCTGTTGCTCATTGCAAAAAATATGTGGAATAATAATGTAATGATCTAGGAGATTGGGAAGTTTATAGTTTAAAAATTTTGTTTTGCTAAGTAGCTATTGAATTAGCTTTGAATGTTGTGCATAAGTTCGTAGTTCACAAGAAATTCATATAAGAAAGCAATATGTGCGGCAGAGATTCAGAGAGTGTTTCCTGCTACAACTGTGCGCCTGCCGTCGAGTTGCCTGCTAACGGTAGGGATTGAAGAACTATTCTAAGTCATCTTCACAAATGTACGGTCTCCTACAAACATATATAACGGAATTACTGAAATCGCTCAGCAATAAGATATTCATATAAACGAAAAGATTTTATGAAAGTATNGCACGTGGGTGCCCTAAGGTCTGAAACATAGCACTTTTAACCGGTCATTAATGCTAGCATTTTTGAAAAATTTGCCCAATTACCCATCAATAAATGAATGAAATATTTAAATTGTTCAATAAAAGGATGCCCATTTCGTTTAGTTTTCTCCATCTATAAAATGGCATGTAAACACTGAATGACAGCTTTCATAAATGTTGCAAATATATGAGATAGCCTAGTGAATATCAATAAAAAACGCACTGATTTAGTGTCCTTTTACTGTTTAAACATAGCAGGAAAATATTGAACAATTCATTTGACAACACTATCAATGAATAAATATTGACATGTGGAGAGACATTTTAAACAGCGTACATTTTTTTCCACTCATTCATATGTTTCTTTCAAATACAATAGATGAGAATGTTCGAAGATGTTTATTGGAATTGTGCCAAAATTCCAAAAATTTTCATAACCTAATTTTGGAAAAATTATTTACAAAAACTATCTATTTCAATAAAGCTATTTAGTAATTCTTTTTTTCTCTTTATAAGTCTTTTTACTTTTGTAGTCATTATGAATGACTTTAAACAAGTATATGGAATAAATTCTCACTCGCCAATCTTTCTCACCTTCGGTCTGTTCGAACAATGCTTCACTCTTGATGCAATTTAATCGTAAACAATTCTATCCTACCACCGTAATTCCTCACTTATAAGCCCCCCACTATAAATCCCAAGCAGTAGCTAGAAGATATAAAGTAATTAAAAAACATGAGAAAATAATTATCGGGATTTCATTCTGATCCGCCTAATTAAATATAGCTACCGTAATTACTCACTTATAACCCCCTTAAGTATCTGCGCTTGGATATACTTCACNTTACTCACTTATAACCCCCTTAAGTATCTGCGCTTGGACATACTTCACTAAACGAAATGGAAGCCATTTCTAAACCTGGACTTATAAGCGGAGGAAACGATACACTAATGCAGTTTCGGTGATAAGATATGGATAAATAAAAATAAAAATTATGACTAAAAAACTCATTAAATGAACTAATTCATAAATATAACAAACATGAAGGAAAAAAGAGATAGGTAGCTTACTGGATATCCTTGTAGTTTATGTTGACACCATCGTAGAAGTGCCTCTTTGATTGATGATGGATTAAATGGTTTCTTCAATTGTGGCACACTAGAAATTCAAAAAATAATATAATTAAATATATTTTACTACTTAAAAATAAACGCACTTAATAATTATTTATATTCATAAAAATTTAAGTGATACATCAATGAAAAAATTACTGCTAAATAAAATATCTTATGAAATTTCCCTAAAAATTTGTTCAATAAGGCCTCAACTTATTCAATAATTAAAAAATTCTGCAAGTAGTATAACCGAAAGGGGGTAAAAGAATTCAATTTTAATTATTCTTAGTTTTCTCCAACCTAATTTATCTGCCCCTCCCCCTTTCGCATCTCCTCTTCAACGACTCACCTCCATCTTCTATCGATTACTCAACGTGTTGAATCATTGCACATTTTCTTCAGCATAACAAAATAATTTTGAATAAGAATCAACAAAACGGTGAATATATAATTGCCCACAAGAAAGGAATCAAAAAATTTACAGACACAACATTTTGTAGGAAAGTTCCACATATGAACGCCAACACTTTCCGGCCGTGATTTCTCTCACTCTCTCCCTCTCTATCTCTCTCTCCCTCCCTCCCTTTCTCTCTCTCTCAAAAAGCTCCAATTCATTGTGAAGACCGATTGTTGTGCGTTGATGCGTGAAAAACTTTTTTGCATGCATTGTGTACTCGCTCCACTTAATCGCCTTTCTTTTGATGAACATAAAACTTGAATATAAAACTTAAGTAATGCGCAAAAAACCCTCAGTCCTTACCGCAGATCTTTTTTCCTAATATTTCTACACAATCAACTCCAGGAATTTTTTCAGCGTATTCTTCAGGATGGATTTTTTCCAGGATATTTTATGATTGGGAGAGGGAGATAGAACGGAAGTTAGAGGAAAGAGATTGATCTTCGTCTAGTATAGCTATACGATATAATGTGCCCGAAGTATGAAAATGTGTAATTTTTTTTTCGAATTTTCTGATAGTTTATAGAGAATGATATATTACCGATGAGATAATTCTTTCTGTCAAGAGTATGTAAGATTGATTTAACATAGAAAATAGTTTATTAAGAGATGGGGTTTTGTTCAAGTCTTACGATATTTTTGAAACTGAAAGGCGATGCCGAAAATTCCCATTTCAGTTGTATAAATTCCAATTCGTGACTTTTTCATAAACTTTTATTAAGAAAGAATTTTGAGAGGATTCATATAATAGACATAACTGCGAATGGAAAATTGCTTAAATTATTTGTTTATTTATTTATTTTTCTGCATAAAAAATCAATATGATTTAATGTTGAATATGAACTTATATCAATGGATACTTACTTTGCCCTATTCGCTTGATCGTATTGCTTAAAGACGTTGACCCTTGACATTTGATTAACGCCTGTAAAAGATCTACATTATTGAAAGTAAAATATTCAAATAGGTGAGTGGAAATGAAAAACTTTCGTCGATTCAAATAAAAATTTAAAACATTAAATGAAGTAAAAAAAAAAATTGTTGACATGATTCGTTTCGAGTAGATTTACGTGGTCATCGTTGAAGACCCTCACAAGGTGAATGATTCTAATCACGTATGCGGCAATCTTCAAAGATGCTCATAAAAGTTTTTTTTTTTTCTTTTGGAGTGTAAATATTACTCGCGCGAGACGTACATTACAACAGTCAATAGGAAGAGATCTTTTTTTTACTTCGACATTCTATCAATTTATTGTAGAGAACCTTTCTAAAAAAAAGAAGATTTAAGAGTCAATAGCATAGGTAGATGGGTAATTTTAGGAAGTGGAAAAGTTTGGGGGAGGGGGGTTGGGAAGGGAAATGGTGGACACATATTATACCTGTTGATTTTTATTCATATTTCTTTGACCCATCTTTATTCTCTTCCCCATACATAATCTCTAATTTCTTTAGAAAAATTTCTGAAACGAACTGTCCGTCATCTCTGTCTAAACTAATGAAGCAAATAGATCAACTACTAGATAATACTATTAAAGAATAGAAAACAAATAGAAGCAATGAGTTTGAAAGGAAAAAAAAAAGAATCTACAACAAGCAACAAAGAAGAAAAATAAACTGTAATTCGCAATGTACAATAAACATACATTAGCACATCTCTACGTATATTTGTATAGCAATACGATATGACTCAATAAAAAATATGACAACAATATTGCATTTAGCTAAAAATATTCGCAATAAAAAAATCTCATTTATAAATAGAAAGCTATTCTAAAATAGCCTCATGGAGTGGCACTTCGAGGAAAGCACTGCAATACTGGGAAAACACGCCAACATTAAGAAAACATGTAAGTTTGCGCACTTGAAGAAAGGAAACCGGTTAAAGATAGCTAGCAAGGATGCGATATCCACACAACTAAAACATATACACTGTATATACTTATCGCTCACATTCAGTTCTAAACTTTGCACTATTATTTAAAAATCAAAAGAATTACTCAAAAATTATAGAAAAAAATTGAAATATCGACTATCTATAAAATTTAAGTTAACATCATACTACTGTTGTTTTCATGATGAACAAATAATTTTAGGTTATTGTTTACATAATAAAAAAATATTCTCCAGTTCTGATATGAAACAGAAACAAAGATCTTATTAATCTAAATCACCAGCAATAGATCTAAAAAAAATTCAACAGTCGATTTTTTTCTTTTTTTTTGCTGTTTCATTGGTGATAAATTTTTTTATTGTTGGAACAACGAGAAAAATTTTAAAACTATGAGAAGAAAAGTCAGCATGAAAATAAACTTTTTACGAGAATATGATGGAAGAGTTGAAGCCATTCGCATTCAATATGAACGTTCGTTTTCATTTCGGATGGTCATAGTTTAGTATAAATTTTCGAATCAACAAGAATGCAAATGTATTAAAGCGATAAATGTAAAGGTAACATATACCTCTCTACATTCATCGGTAGTAATCATATATTGAAGCGATTAAAAAACTTTTAAATTGTTAACAGTTTATATTATCTGCACTGTAAAAATAAATTTACGTAACATTATCAACTATCACCTACGTAATTATTTCGTTGTGATCACCTATTGCTATCAGTTGATAAGTAATTTCTAAGGTGTGTTGTTTTGTTTTTGTTTTTTTAAATTTTTGAGTGATGACTACTGCTTATGACGTGATGTTTTAATAATCATACATCAATTTAGATAATAAATCATATCATAGATTATGAAGATTGCTGAAGATCTCAAAAACATTTTAAAACATAATCTATCAATTGTCAACTTGTAAATAGGATTATACAAGAGATTAAAAATGCATTAATAATAATAATTAGCGCTGTCAGAAATTTTTGAACTTTCAAATAACAACGACTATCTAAAAGGCACAATTTCCAATGCGCGAAAAAAGGTTCTCAATCTAAAAACAAAAAAAGAAAGAATATATAGTATGTATTTGAAGCACTAGATCTTTCTATAAAGCAAGAAAAATATAAGAGTACTTGAGTAGCTTACCCTCATCCCCCTTCCCACTCCCCCTCCCCCCTCCTCCTGTAAAAATTAGAGTAAATAAATCTTCGAACAGCTCTTCCTTAAAATCTCGAAAAAAAATTACAAGTTCGCACCTTAGATTCAACAGAAAGAAATACGCCATAGGCAGTAGTCGAGAAGATGTTCAATTTCAAAGCTCACATAGTACACCATTCAGAGAAGCAATAACTTGCTAGCTGAAAGCAAGAAATACAGCTGACAGCTGCTATTAAACTGCAATGACGAAAGCTATCACAAAACTTGATGCACATCTGTCATCATCTAAACGCACAAATAAAATATTTGAGAAAATTTTGTCGCTTTCTTAATGAATATTTTGATCTGATTTTTCCGATATTTATATAGATCAAGTTCGTTCGATTGCTTCTAAGTTTGTATTATTTATTTACTACTAAGTTTAATATATAACAGCTTAACTTATAGTGAATTCGAACAACAGCTAGAATGGCGCAATCAGCTGGCATTAATGTTATATCGGGCAAAACTTTTATGAAATAGAACCACAAATGATTTGATTTCGCGATTCTTAAATGTTGACTACACAGAAATTGACCAGAAAAAAAATTTTCGCTGATTACCTCATTTTTTCCTGAAAGAAAAAATTCTGGCCAAATAGAGGAATAAAAATAGCCAAATATGCTGTTCAGTTTTAAAAATCAGATGCTATATTAGCCATCGAAAATAACTACCATATTAATTTGAAACTGTAATGGAAGTGAAAAAAATTGGAGCATTAGAGAGGCTATATATAGTATACATATATGTACTATATATAGCCTAAGAAACGAGGAAATGCGTTCAAAATGCATCATCATCAATACAGCCCATTTGTTGAATTCGGAAACATTCTGAATGATTCGTTTATCTGCTTCCGTTTCACGAAATGCAACCGTTTCAATGACGGTCGTTTCGAGGCTTGGCACCGGAAACTTTTTCCATCTATCGCTGCTTGTTCGTCTGTGCTATCAATAGGGCATCAACACGCTCTTCCGTTATTTGTATAGCGTTGACTACTCAATTGATGACGTCAACGAAATAAAGCAAAAAATTTTGTGAAATCGCCCATTTTTTCTTATGGAAATTTTTTTAAATATTCTCGAAAATCTGAAATTTTCACCAGCAAATAAAAATGAAAGAGATTTTTGATGATTTCTTTCCGCCGAAATAATTATATTTCCGGATGGAAAAGCTACTGAACATTGTGGTTCTCCGGAAAATTTCCGTACCCCAAAGTTGTGTCGTTAAAGTTTCCGGAATACCATGCCTCATGTCATATTTCACATTTCATAGGTGTCTTGATATCATCCTTCATATTTCTGCAATACGGAAATTACGGAATCTGATTTTACGAAAAATCACTAATGCATAATCACATCCTTTCTGAAATTTCATATTATATTCAAATATCCGTATGAAAAAACCGTATTTCCGGAAAAAAACGATTTTGCAAAAGTGAAGCGCACTGTTGTGAAAATCAAAATTACAGAAAAATTGGGGAAGTAAACATACAAGTAAACATAGACGCAAACCTCTGTAATATTAAAATATTCACTGGAATAATTTATGCCATTTTGGCGGCATTTCGAAAAATGAAGTTTACGGTGAAAAAAAGTAGAAAAAAATTTCTATTTTCGGAACTTCATTTACAAGATGATTACTATGTTGTAACAGTGTGTCATTAAAAATTACACTGCAAAATCAGAGTAATAATAAAAAGAAAAATAATCAAAAGAGATGCAAATTGTACCGAAAATAAAACTTATGTTAGTTAATAATTATTGCAATATTATAGCATATTGCTAATCTAATGTTCAAATACTCCATTAATAACTAAACTACGAATGGACAGCGATTTATGAAATGTTTATTCGATAAAAAGATTCCCTCAGCATTTCATTTCCTATAATTTGCAATATTACTGCAATATTAATGAGGAAGGCTCATTGCAACACTTCCCATTGCAATTGTTTACGAATGAAAAATTGCAGTTTTATTGTTGCATTGTTCTATGCTCCCTTCCGCATTAAACACGAAATAAATCTCTAGGAAAGTGTCGTCTAAAATACAAGCATCATTTCTGACGATTCATCACTTCATACAATCGACTTATGCCGCATCAAATTTTCATCTCCAAAAATTTGTCCTCTAAGTTAAGTGGGAAACCTTAGAATGAGACCATAAGGCCTTAAAATTGAATTTGTATTGAATAAAATTAATTAAAATTGAAAAAAATTGAAATTTATACAAACTTCGCGAGAATGAAAGTAATGAAATTGCAAAAACATAAAAAAAGGAGAAATTAATAAAATATAGAAATATAACAGTTAGATGATACAAATACAATTGAGAATCTATACGAAGGAAGACAGAAAGATGGAATAACGAATGGTGCTGCGATGAAAATAATGATTAAATCATCGCTATAAGACGTATCCTCACATAAGTGATCAGAAAAAAAAACTGCATCATTTATGCAAACATGATCAGCAATTCGTGATTGCAAATTGCAACGCAGTTAGTTAAATTTGTAACTATTGCAAAAGAAACCGACAAAAAAAGACATACGGATGATGCGATCACTTTCTAATATAAAGTAAAATTGAATGAAATCGCAATATTAATAGAAATGACTAAAAATGCTTGATGCAGTAAAAGAAGAATCAATAAAGCAATCATTCTGCTCGTGAAGTAACGAGAACTTTGTAAATTACTTAATCTGCGAATTTCGCAAATTATTTAATCCGCGATTTTTGCAAATTATTTAAACTACAAACTTTGCAAATTATTTAGCTTGCGAACTTTGCAAATTATTGAAAAAATTATCGAAACTGATTACTTTAATAACAAACGGAAAAAAAAATCCAAATCATTTGTGACATTTTAAATGGTGTATTTAAACCTAACCATTGCACAGTATTTATGACTTCACCTCATCTATCAATAGAATTCGTTGCCATTATTCTATCATCGAATTTTCGCATTTATTCTCCAGCTTTATTCGTTTCATATTTTTAAGTTGTCCGTATCAATTTCGTTGCAAAATGTACTCACTGGTTAGGTACTAATAACTACTGCAAAAAATGCAACATACAGATAACAATATGCAGGAGGAAAAAAAACGTAAAAAAAATTGCTGATTGTTGAATAGCAAAAAAAAAAAAAAATGCAAAAGCATATAGTCTGATCAATCGTCAAAACGTTGACTATATTTAGACAACGATCCCATTATGTTGCAATTGCATCTTCTCTTAAAATGCAATAATGAAATACATTCGATAAAACGCATTTCTCTCAATAACGACCACATTGTTCATCACAGAGAGACAATTTCACTCACATATGACTTAGTGCAAATGCGTTTGTATGTGTGACTAGCTCTGCAAGAATTTATGCAAAGGGTTCGGGGAATTCACTCGCCCTTTTCTCTTCACCC
>JAAVTS010001494.1:26613-47382 GCA_022845575.1 Baylisascaris ailuri
ATATAGCAATTAATTTCTACTATCATCTAAGATAAGTTTCACATATAAATACAATAATTTAGTGGAATAACGCCTACTCACAAAATTAAAGAGAAAACCCCCACGTTGCATTTCAATGCAATGCTGAAATAATCCCTAACAAATGACTGATAAACTAGATATGCATTATCGTTTAAATGTGCTTCTCGTATTGTTCAAATTCCTTTCGTAAATCCGTTAATTAGAATCATGAACGAACAAAAAAAACACTAATTGAAAAAACGGAAGAATTGAGATCGTAGAGTGATGTTATTCTCAGCAATGAACAATGCCTTCGCTAATCATATATCACTAAGAATTCGATCTGGAGAGAATTTTATGGATGATCGGAGTGATAGAAGAGAAAGAAAAATCCGATAATCATTATGGATCAGTATCTTTTTACGAAAACAGTGCTTACGTCTATTATTTTTTTTATTGAAATCACATGCTGATATATTACCTGCTTTTATTGACTGAAATATTACCTTATGCATCACTTTTTGTGAGCAGAATTTGCTAGAAATTCCTGAAATCAATGCTTGCTTACTCTCTGATTCTGGAGTACTTCCTAAAAATTCAAAAATTTCCGACTCATCTTTTCTCACCTCTGATTAACACCTCCCCCTCTTCACATTCCACTCCATCTCGTCACCCCAGGTACCATTAAATACGCAAGTTTGTAATTATGATCGGCTTAATTTACAAACTCCTTTTATTTACAAGCTTTTTAACAACTATTTCCTAACGTTGTGATGTGTTAACGAATGTATGGATATCGGGAATACATAATCGTTCTCTAGCGAATCTTTCTTCTCAAACCCTCCTTGGTGAAAACCCACCTTCTCAAACCCTCCCTCCATATAAAAAAAAATCTATCCATAATATGCTGATCTCAATAAGAATGAAATTTACCTATGAAATACCCGTAGGAAGCGATCATATGAAATTCTTTGATCAAAAAATTTGCATAGGAATCAAAAAAAATTTTGATTTACATGTATAGTAGAAAATCATCACAACAAAGAGAAACTCTTTTCTTTCAAATATTCCCTCCTTTTATGCAAAAAATATGCATTTTTTTGAATATAACGATAGGGTTTTTATTTTACATTATACTGTCATGGAAATAGAAATAGCGGAATTTCGACGATAGGGATGCATCATTGAAGAGAGGCAAATAGAGGTTGCATAAGCCGGGACGGTACAAATGTGACGCACCACAGCAATCATTGTTGATCCGTTCACTAAACGTCCTTGTCCTACCTTGCGCTTTTTTTTGCACTCTGCATACCCTAACATGTTCACTGATACATATCTTCAATGAATTGTGTAGCTGAATTTCCCTCCGACATCACGTGGGCAAATGGCTCAATGCGACATTTCATAGAGAAGTATTTGACCGAAGTTCGGGTCCCTCTGGGATCATCGTGTTTATCACCAACATTAACTCATTCGACACCACGGACAGGTTCAATTGATGAGGTAGATTGTACTTGTACTTCAACAATAATATAGTTAGAGAACCAAACCACTTAAGCTGAATTAAATTTGCTATTAAATTTGCTACATCAGGTTTTGAGGGGAGATTTTGAGGTTCCCGACATTCTTGTTTCTATATAATATATCATATCGCTTCTGGATTACGTCGTTTTTGGAAGGCGATATCAATCCGCGAAGATTGCAAGCTTTATTTTCGATTGCTTTAATACTAATGAATTGCCTTAAAAAGGTAATAGAGAAAAATAAAGAACTTACTTAAACATGCAATACCACCAGGCCTCTTCAGGGTTTCGTTCTGCACACTGCCAGCTGCAAACGAACACTATGTAATGCCGAGCTTACGCTAAGGTGAAATACGCAAACGTGGCAAAGCTAAGTTTAACAATTTACACTACGGCACGCATCGCCATCCATCCATCTTGTCGTTTCAACAATCCTACACTTGCTGACTTTTTCCACACATACACACGACTGTCAATAAAAGAAATTCCGGCATACCTCTAGTCACTGATTCTTATTCCCATGAACTAAATTTTTAATTGCTGAAAATTTGCAAATGGAGGAAATCCAGGGAATTATATGACGATATTCCTCTGGAATGAGATAAAATCCGTAGCCTTGCTTTGAGAGAGAAGGCATTATGTTCAGCGTCTCACTTCTTCAGCACACGCGATACATAATCGTATATTTATATAAATATATAAATATATAAATATATAAATATATAAACATATAAATACATATAAACACAAATATAAATATAAATATAAATATAAATATAAGTGTAAATATAAATATATATTTATTTATATGACACATAAACTTAGAATTTAAGTTTGTTTTAGTAGTTTAGGAACGCAGAACCAGATAATGCAATCAATGCAACTGGACGATCATTGTGCTCAAAAGATGCATTATAAGAATATATGGCAAAAAACTTTAACCAACAAAGATTGCTATAAAATTCAGTCCTCAAAAGAGAGGTGAAATTTGTACAATGAGTTATAGTAAATAAAAGTTACTAAAGTTACTTGAGTTACTGATTAGTGCTAATTAGGTTCAGATAATCGTCCCACTGAATAATGTGGCAGTCAATACAAACATAGCGGTCATCGAAATAGCAAAATCGATTAGGCGGATTTTTGAAATAACAATTTTACTCGTTTGTTGAGGGAAAAAAGCCTTGAAATGTGGTACCAAAAAAAACGGCAAAAAAAACCAACGAACAATAGACTTCAAATTTTGGCAATCATGTAGTATCGTTGCGTTAAACGTCAAGCGTGATTCACAACCAATCATCATGTGCCTATTAGAAGATTACCACACTCATCTAATGGATTTTTTTCTAATTTTTTTTCCATGCTTACTAATACTGATTGCTGGAAAATGTTTGCAGCGAAAAAAAATTTCTGATATAAAAAATGCGCTGAATTCTGTTAACTATTTCTTGAGAATATGTACAATGTTCACAATTAGATAAAAATCGAAATACTTTTCAGATATCCTCCATGTAAAAATATGTGAAGTTTTGTGAAAATTAACTATATTCAAGGTAATTGGAAATAATTTCTTTTACTATATAAAAAATTATTTATCATATTTTACCGATATATTGGTAATACTGAAAAAAAAAAAAGAAAGAGATTGGGATAATGGGGGAGGAGAAGCGAATTTTTCAAAAATAAGATGAATCAATAAAACGGTCAATGTGAAGGAGGGGAATTGAACGCTTATGAAAATGTGATTTGAGCACTAAAAGCGTCGAGACGGATCTTCAATTGATTCCTATCAATTCGGCTTCGGGAGATTCATCGTTGTTAGTGAAAATTTCTTTAATGTTGCACACTGTGCTTTTTTTCTAAATAGAAAAACGAATACGATAGACATTGACGAAAGATATTCTCGTTAAGAAAAATTTAGAAAAGTGGAAGAAAATTGATTATGAGGGAAAAAATTGAAAATAAAAATGAAAAATTAAGAGGGAATAAATGAGAATAATGAATCAAAAATAAGATAAGATAGAAAAGACTAAGAATATTCGAGGGGGAAAAAAGGTGTTGAAAATATTTTTGTTCAGAAAGTATCAAATTTAATATCTGATGAAATATTTATTTCTCAATATTGGAAAAAAAGTGAAATATTTCGATTTTGAGAAACGAATTCATGTGTTCGTTTAAATTGATCTTCTTATGGAAAATTGGAGAAAAAAATTTGCGTCACCATAGGATATCGAATTCAAAGATAGTGAACTATAGAATATTTTATGGGAAAATTTTTTCGTCGACTGGTCAGCCGATTCAACTTTTTTTTGCATTAATTTAACGGCCAGAAATGGCCAGAAATTGAAAAATTGCTCATACTAGCCTATAAAATTTAACGACATGAAGTGAAATCTGAGACAGAATAAATGTAAGAAAGGAAATATAAGGTGTATAGATTAAATCTGAGAGTGGAAAGAGAGCAGCCTGTTTTGAGGGAAAGAGTATACTCTCAATAAAGGTAGCAAAACAGCAAACTCACGTCGTCGAACAGGCGTTGTGGGACCACTGCGTGATTTACACGACGTACTCTCAGTGCTCAAAGCCTTTTGAGTTGACGCGAAAAGCCGGTTGTCCTAAAATGAAAATCACAACGCACCCTCTTGAGTATGGCGGTGTTTTTTTTTTTTTTTCCTTTCAACAACAACAGCAAATTACAGTCGGTTTTTAGTTCGGCTAAAATTACCCACTACAGTACATGCTTTCTTTCTATTTCCCATTTGCAAATAGTCTATCGAATGAGTACACACCTTAAATGATTTCTGTTAATTGGCAACAATAGTAGTAACATACAGTAATAAAATGTGACAATAGCTCTTGTGACTATTAGCCATCATTATTTACATAGTTGTTTCTTGTGTCGCTATGCATTCGCTCACCATATAATTTTTGCATGGATTGTTATATCGATCAACTAAAGGGCTACTCACATTTTAGACTCGCTTTTATGTTTGAACACCTTTATTTTTTTATTTCTTTTCGTCATTCAAATCCCCATTCTTTCATTTAATACCATATACTGCCAACCACACTGCTAGCGAATTATACAAACATATTGTGCACTAATAAATATCATCCACTACCGAGCAACACCATGGAAATTGAAACAACTCTATGGGTAAAACGTTAAATTCACTTCAATAGTAGCTTTGGAATGGGGTAGTAATTTATAGTCGTGGAAAAGAAGGATAAGAGAATGGATTAAAAAAACTCAAATAGACCTTAAAAATTTTTTGCGAATTTTTGATCAGAACATCAACTAAAATTTCGCAGATTATTCGAATTTTTGCCTTATCTTAAATAATCCAGCATTTCTTTTTTTAAATATACATCTTCTAATCGCTCTATCAATTTGAAGTTTTTATCACCTCCCTCCTTATAGCGATACCCTAACTATCAAAAAATAAAACGTATTTAACATTGCAATCGCATTCCTATAAAAATATTTCAACACTCGAATCCACAAAAATCGTAAGATTGCTTCACAATTGATAAAGTTTCAACATAAAATTTTTGAGCATTTTCAGTAACGTTTAATTCGATCAAAAATATTCAGCAACTCTTCTCTTCGTCAATAAAAAAAGGAAAAATGATGAAGGTGAAAATTTCTTTTCATTCATTGTGAAAAAAAAATTTATAAACCTGTGCGGCGCTAGCCTCGGCGAATTTCCGAGCCAATTGTAGCACGGATTCTGGCCTATTCACGCTATGACCAGTGACAATCGGTGTACTCACTCCAGTATCCTAAACATGCACAAATATCAATATCAAGAGAAAGTAAGTTCAATATTTATAAAAATATATTATTTATAAAAAATTTATAAAAAATATATCTGGCTATATTTATGAAAATTTATTAAAAATATTCAATAAATTTTAGCATGAAAGAATTATGAAAAGGAAAATTTTTCTTTCGACAAGTTGAATAACTTTGATTTTTTTTCTCAGTTTTTGGTGCCGAAAATTGGCTAATTTTTATATCAGCATGAAAATTGAAGAAAAAATCAACTAAAAAGGTTGAAAATCTCTTTTTATTCACGAAAAAAAAAAACAACCCAACAAACGAGAAAGCAATCGTTCTCTAAAAGATGTTCCTATCATTAAGAAGCGGTTTATAGCGCAACAATTTCAGGTCTTGATGAAAATTCATCGATAAATAATCGCATTGATGCACAACAACATTATTTATCTCATCAAGTTGATGCGAAAAGAGAGAAAAAAAAAACTTCACTCTTTCCCTATTGGCTTTTCGTATTCATTTATTCATCATTATTACGTTTATATTCGTTTCCATAGCAATTAAATATTCTCATAAAAGAGAATCGTTATAAAATGCTTTGTTGGGGAAAAATTTTTACCAACAAAAGCTATAAAAATTTCCAATTTTTCTGTCAATAATTAGGCGCAATTTTGCGGTTTTTTTTTTTAAATTATGCGTCAACAAAACTTGTAATTATTTGGAACCTTAATTGAGGCATTAAATTTTCCTCTCGAATTAGTTTTGCGTAAACCTATCAGAAAAGGACCTATTAAAAATTGCTAACGATTGGATGGGCAAATAATTCCTTTTCATGGAACATGAACAAAATTGCCCAAAATGAGGGCTAAAATTTCAAAAACAAGAAATCAAAGTCATTTCCTATTCATAAAGTATGATTGATACTTAGATGAATAGAAAGTGTTCTAACTTTGACTTTTTCTTTCAATCAACGAATATTCAAATAGCAATATGAAGAGCGCCGCTCAATTTACATTCGGATAATTTTTATGCATATAGCGAAAAAAAATTAACTGCATTAATACAATGAAAAACTTTAGCATAAAATTTGTGCGATATTTAAGGGAAGCTAGCAACGTGCTTGTATTGTGACACTTCGGTAAATTCGAATCAAGTAACATCAAGTTCAATTCGAGTTTAATTAAGTTCAAGTTCGTGAAAAATTTCGAATTTTTTTTTTCATTTCCATAGTCGGAATTCTTTTTCTCGCCGAATGGCTGTAATTAAATGAATGACATTAGGCGTAGAAACTAGTCGATGTATTTGCGATTTTCCACGAAACAATTACGCATGAGTGCATTTCATCATTCATAAATAAGTATTCCATATTGCTTCTTTTTTTCGGTGCGTAATTTCAGATTTTCTTTTTACAAATTAATAAACAAACTTGAAAAGACTATAAAATCACTTTTTATTTCTTGTGAAGCTCGTTAAGTTGTCTTTTGGATGAGAATTTCATCGGGTGCAAAAAAAGAAAAAAAAGACTTTTTAATGCCCTTCAAGCGAGAAAAAAATACCGTTGGAACCATTTCAAGTTTCCGGCTATTCGCAAAAAACTGTTTATAAAAGCAATAATTGAGCAATACATCAATTACTGAAGAATTTTGACTTAAAAAATCTAAATAAAGGAATAATTGTGCTGTAAAATCAGCGCCGATATTGAAGAGAAATTTTCTATGAAATATTTGCAAAAATGTTTCAATTTAAAAGATTTATTTTTGATAGAATGGAAATAAAACTAACTGCATCTGTCTCGAATTGCAGAACACCTCCAATTTCCAGTACACGGAAAATTTCATCTGGAAAATATATAAGGCAAACATGAGAATGGTGGACAGTTTTTAGTTTGAGTAATGGATGCTAATTTTATGATCTAGGTGTCATTACATATGTATTCATCAGGAAAATACTGATGGTTAAAGCTCATTTAAAGTTGTACCTTTTTCCGTTTTTTGTATGTTACACTAATCTATTGTATTTTCTCTATCTGTTCAATTCATACACAACTATGCAACATTTCCACAACAAATCGAGTCATCAATATGGAAATGAACCGAATAGGTAAATCATGAAAGGGATATGAATAATGGTTGGGTAAGAATTCAGTCAACTTACCCGAGAAAGCTTCTCGAAGATATGCGGGTACGCTTCGACGTCTACTCTTCTCTAGCTGAAATTTCACTTCCTATACCATATCGAAAATTTTAGTATTGAAATTAAGCTGATAAAAAATATTTCAGCATTGAAAATAATAAAAAATTCAGAATAAAAATCAATTAAAAGAGATTTTAATAAATACCACTATGTAATAAATGAAAATCAACAATAAAAAATAAAACATAATATATAAAAATCGACAATAAAAGATGAAATAATCTCACTCAACAATAATTCGAATTTATTTATTTCATGCAAAAAATTTAAAGTATTTCATCGATTTTCAATGGTAATATTACAAAATAATGTATGTGTATCTTCTTGTACATATGAATGCGTTTATCTTTACCTTAAAATATAAGCTCAATTGTTGCAATACATCTAGTTAATGTAACTGCAATATGTTTACTTGTTGCGATTCTAATCTACTTACCTGCAAGGTAAGTACCACTATTTATTGATTTTTCTGAGAGGACTTTTGAAATAATATGAGAAGAAAATTATTGAGAAATTAAGAAATCCGATCAGCAATTCGCTAGATGCAACATAATAATGAGTGGATTGGACGATAAAAAAAAGTAAATAAAATCCATCATGAACGATTGTTTTAGGTCAAGGGGTTCCCATTTTTGCGCAACAAGATATTGGATCATTAATTTACAACGATATTACGCCAATTACTTTAGAATCTAGTTGTCTCTTATCGTAAAATATTTCAAAAAAAAAAAAAATGCGACCATATGGAAGAGAAAATGATGGATGATTTTTATTTGAAAACAAATTTAAAATTTGGAAGCATCGAATAAAAATAAAGAACTATAATATATATTTATGGAAATGATAATAATATTTCAACTACCACTAAGAGTTGTCAGCTCTCAGCGAGGAGATTATTACTTCATAGAAAAGTTTGTCTAAACTTGGTGATTTTATATTGTTCGACAATTATTACATAGATTGCAAAGTCCGAACTTATCTTACAAATAATATGCAAATTTCGGATTTTAATAAAACTTTGATCAGTCGTTGCATTATCGCAATAATCAAAGCATTGCACTCAATTTAATTAGCAAAACTAATAAAATCAATAAAACATACACCGAGTTTTCTGGATCGTATTCTGGATTCAGCGGCATTTGTGACTCGTGAAATTCGCCCTTGATCATTACTAATCCCCTCTTCGACGGTACGTAATGACTGCAAATCGATTATTACAAACAAATTAGAAAATCAGTAAAGAAAATAAAATTCATCCATTCATCCACTAAGCATAAAATTATTCCATAACTTGGCTTCCAGTAGATATTAGTCAGTCAATATGGTTTTCGTTTCGCTTATACAATACTAAAATTTGTTAGTACTTCACTTGCAATGATTTGATGTTTATGTTAAAAAAAAAAAATGTGTTAGCACAGAACAATAAAGCATAAAATGCAATCTTCACTAATGTATATTCATAGCAAAATGGTACCAATATGTCCTATGTGAGTTATGTCATAAGTTTTGTGATTCAAAACGATTCCAATTCGAATAGCATAAAAAATAACTATTGAAATTGAAACAACTATATAAATCAGCAAATAAAGGTAGTGGATAAGGAGCAAGAAAAGGCGTGATGAAGGTGATGAGTGGATTAGTTAGTTCTTTCCAGCAACTGAAATCTTATATTAATTATGAGAATTTAATTAGCCATTACTTATGAGAAAAAAATTTCCCATAAATTTTTCTTTTTCTCAAAATTTCCCATGTGTGCAATAATTTTTATCTCAATATTTGCAATAGAATTATTTGCATTTTTCACTGCATATTTTGCAATATCTGATTTTATTGGCACTACGAGAAATATTGCAATATTTGCAAAGAGTTGCAATAAATTTTAATTATGTTACTTATGTAATAGTAGGATAAATTAAATTCACCACTTGCAGATGCCACTATTCTCAAGGGAAGATAAAGCGCACGTTTGCTTCATTTGCTAAAGGCACTGGCACTTTAGAGAAAATATCCCCACTCCTTGCAATCGATTCCTCCCCCCCCCTCCCCTCCCCTCCCCCACATCTCCACCCGGAAAGATAGTCAGCAATAAAGAAGGGAAAAGTCAACAATTCACTTCTTCATTTTTAGTACATTGCTAGCCGTCCCATCTCCCGAAGAATATTTAATGAGCGTCTGTCTCTTACAAGTATATCGTTTCAAAAAAGTTTTCGTTTTCCGGAATTTACCTATTTGTCCTCGTTAATACACCATCAGTACCACTAATTTTTAGCTTTCTTTGCTCGATTCTATAAAAAACTTCCTCAATTTTTGATTACTTGTAATAAGTATGCAGTAAATGTTTTAGAGAAGCAATTTAACAATTCTTCTGTAAAGGAGCTTTATGAGACAATAAAGGTAGCAGCCCATAGAAAAAAATTTCAAGTATTGCATGCACAGAAACACGATTGTTAAGATCAGAATCAGGCAGTAAGAGATGCGAACATATTCATACCAGAAGATATAAACAATAAGAGGTGAGAAAGTATTCATACGTGATCGTTTTCTGGATCCGATTCTGAGCTAATTGATCCATACCCCGAAGATTCCTTCGAAGTGGTTGTAATCTTTCTTGGATTCGCCCAACTATTTCGACCGCTATCGCACCTCTGATCATAGAAATTATCGCAATTATTATAAATGTTTAATTCATATTATCTTCACATTAGAACTTTAAATATCCGAACAAATTTTCAATATTTTTGAGGAAAAAAATTGCATTACTTGTCAAGTTCCGAATCATGATCACTAAGGCTTCATTAGCTACAGACACAGAGTCCTGACCTCAATTTGAAACGACCTTAGGTAGTGCTATAGTTGTTTATGTCGTAAACTAGCCTCGTTCATTAAATTTCTTCATCCAACTGAAAAAAAAAAAATCATCAAATGCTTTATCTTTCCACTCGCAACATTTCATTTGAAATGAAAAATTCACTTTTCAAATCAACTCATCATAACTATATTACCAAAGAATTTTCTTGCTTGCACATCTGAGGTTAAGGAAATCTCAGATATAGTTGTGACTTCCCTAAAGAAATAATTAAAAACGCATGCGAGATTCTTCACCAAAGTTTCAATTCAACTTTATAAAACTTATTTTTTATTCACCGAAATAAGTTTCAGAAAATTTGATCCACGATAAGCTTTACTTTATATTCGTCGATCGGTGATGGCTGTTCATAATCTGGCGTGAGGCAAAACGTTGGTCGGCTGCTAGCACGTGACGATGGTGTCATTGCTGCCGTAGTGCATACCGTTGTGGATGATGGCGGTGTTGTTTGACGACAATTATTCCACGTTGAATGCATACTACTCTCTAATGCTCCAGAACTTTTAATTGACGTCATAACAGCTGAATATCCTGGATATGGTGGTGGTGTACATAGTAAACTACATAAACTTCGATTACGAAAACGTTTTTCGTTTGCTGATAAACGTGAATGATCTTGACGACTCATATGTTTTGAGGTGGAGACAACCGCAGTAGCTTGAGAAGGCAATTGCGACACCATAACGGTAGCGTGCGGGCAGCCGAGCTGTAATGAAATAGTTTTATTAGCGTTTGGTGTAGCACCTAAACAACCACACCAAAAACCACATAGTGCTGAAGCCATACTTATATTGCAGCTTCAGAAAAACCGAAGACCACCCAGAATGCAAGAATAAATATGCAGCAATCGTGGAAACGAAGTAATCCACTCCAAGAGAATTGAATGTCGATCACAATTCCCTTCAAAAATTCTCAGGAAATAAGCGTCTTGAACGTCAGGATATGTAAGTTCAGTATTGCTAAGATATTCGCGTCAATAGCAGGAATTGTTAATTTTTGAAGACGTTGTTGATATATATATAACACCAATCGTCGAATCAAGAATAACACAGATAGAAGATAGACATTTCGTTAGACGTTTTGTCGAAGGGAGTGAAATAGCGAGTGAGTTTTTCGTTTGCTTGCGGATGCATTGTCTGCATCGATGCAACGAAAAAAATTTCATTAGAAGTGAACAGAAAAAGAAGATGAAAGAACGCCCATTTAGCTAAGAAATGCGCACATTTTAGAGGCGATTTACAACAATGGTGGCGAATTTCTATTTTAAATTCAATAATGCATGAAAATTCGTCATTGTTATGTGAGAGCTTTAATGATTAGTATAGATAAAGAGGATAAATAGATATAATAGAATTAACGATAAAATGCAACAATAATGTTGCAAAATAAATTGATGAAGATATAGAAATTGAGAAAACAAAGAAATTAGCACAAAATGTGCTTTTCCGTTCTGCTCATTTCATCAAGTACCCTCATAGGATAACAATGAACGATTTAATTCTGCAAAATTGCATTGCAATTGCGCATATAATTGGGTATATCTTTTTATGCAATAGTTTCAACTTGCAAACCATAAAAATTTACTGCAAGAATTTCAGTGAGTATAATCCGAGTGATTAAGATGACGTCATATCCCAAAGTCATCAATATTCAATCATCTTCTTTGAATATCTTTCATGCTAGAATACACCATAAAACTTGGAAGTAAGTTTTATTCTACAAGTGATTAAATTCAGCTTAAAAAAAAAGAACTCATTCATTCTGAATTAGCATAGTCGATCGATTTTGTGGGAAAACGCATCAGCGCACATCCTGTCATTCGTTTTGGCTGTTTCAGCAATCGGATTGCAAAATGAGAAAACACATCTCGTGCCAGTTCGCATTTCTGCACTCGTTTACTGTATTATAAAGAGTACAACTGGTTTTAAAACTTTCGTTTCTTTTCATAAACAACAAAAACGCATTGATCAACGCAGCTTTCATGGCAAGAATAGTAAGAGTAACTAATGTGCAATGAGTATTCCCAAGCTGTCACTTCGCTAATTGGCAATCAAAAAAATAGGAAAATATTATTTCTTAGAGGAAGTTTTTCTATCAGGCAAACTATCGTAAAAAAAAGGGGAAGAAAACCGTGAAAACATTTAAAAAACCCATATGGGACAATACTATTGATATAGAGCTGCTGAATATAACAATGAAGAAATTACTGCATGCGAATTTTCAAAGAGTAATGACGACACAACGTAAAAAAGGCTTAGGTAAAGAAAAATTAGAGAAAAAACATCAAAAGAACGAGGAATATTTGTTGCGCAGAATAACGCAATATGCGCTTTTTGCATTTGAATATGTACTCATGAGGCGCTTTTCCATATATTATTAGCAATGTTCTAATGGATTATTATCTAAACATTACTGGCCAACAATAAAAGACATAATCGATGCGAAAGCGTGTGTCGTTTTTCTTTCTCCTTTGTATGAAGGAAATTTGTTTTTTGCTGACTACTAAAAGGTATAGGTAAAGGCATAGGTATATCTTGGGCATTTATTTAGGTCCCTGCCGCAAAACATAAAGGTACTCTTATTATAGCTATAATAAGTCAAATCAATTCAATTCAATTCAATTTCTATCAGAAGCCTAATGACTGAAATTTGGATGTACTCGCTGAACAAATAACTCAAAATAACAATAAAAAAGATGTTTTAGAGACATAGTGTATTTCTGACGAATACGGACTATACTAATATGGCTATTTAGTTACTAATAAAGAGTAAAATATGCAATAGAACGTTTTTAAATTCAATTGATCCACTTAAACCAAATGATCTACGATGAAAAACCGATCGATAAATTGATATAATATTTTGGTACTCCTAAATGTCTAATAGCTCATTTCGAAAAAGCTGGATCAAAATGAAATATGGTAGAGTGGGATGGTATTGATAACCATCCGAAAAATTTCGTGACCACAAATTTTAGCCCTCTCAGAGTTGAAGCTGTTAGACGAGAAGACAAGTAGCACACATGCATTAATGCGCGTTTGTAAAGCCGATTTGCAAAAGCGTAGATGAAAGAGGCAAACGCTTCCCAATTTGCGGCCATAGTGACACGCTTCCAAAGACTAGATACCATATGAATTCAAATAATCCCCCTCTCCCACCTTTCTAAGAGCTTTCACTATAAGCACCGCTTCTCGATTAGGAAAATAAAGGTACACTATTCCCTCTTGCTTTTAATGTCAATTTAAAGGGAAGGTACCTTTCATGCGAATATATTTTGAAAAAATTTGCGCACAGAAATGCACTAGACAATGATTCTATTTAAAAATTCAAATAATGAGCGCATTTTTATAATAAGTAATGATTTTTTTTTTGAATACACTCCTTCATTTAGTTCTAGATTAACGTTAAGTTCGGCTGCAGTGACTCAGAAATTTTCAAAGTCACTACCCTCAATGGGCACATTCCCCTCTCCAGGGAGACCTCAAAAATTCCGATTCTCGGCTCGATGCCATTCTGCACTTCTCCGACCAAGTGCTAAAAGCGTCGATTCTATCACAAAGTGTCCTTGTATGCCTGCCGTTTTTCAACTTATATTATGGTTTAAGCACACTAGGAGGCTATCCTCTTTTAAATTTCCCGGTTTTTCATAACATAGACAATGTGGGAAAGCACATTTGACAAGAAGCACAACACGCGATTTTTTCAATCGTGCTTATCGCCTTTGTGGTTCTTTCCGCCAAGTGATTATGTAAAAGACTAACCATATACTGATTGTCTAGTAAGTAATTTATTTACTTATTTACTTTAATTGGCAAAGCTCTGATTACGAACAAATATCTCTTCATATCGCTTCCACTAACGCTTAGGTGAAGTTGTAAGGTAGCATGAAGGTTAGCGCCCAGGCTCGTCTCTAGCCCATCGGATACTGACTATTAAGTGAACAACTTGCAAAAATCTTTACACAAAGCCTAATTTACATTACTTACACATTTTAAAGTATGCATGACTCATTATAAAGTTATTGAATGAGAGAGATGTAAAAACACAAGTATAGATATGCAAATATTTTCGAAACGTTGCAATAATTCAGACGCGTGAATAATGCAATAGTGCATGCGGCTATTTATATAACTAGTAGTAACGGATAGCTGCCAAATGAAGGGTATCGAATCGCGCAACTTATTCAGCAAATTTTATCGCTATCCACTTTATGTGCATTCCGGATGAGGGAGGAATGGAAAATAACGATCGCCGCATATCGAATGTATTTCTACTTAAAATGTCTGTCTAAAATCCTTAAAACATCCTAATCAATATGGTAATATGTCTATGATATTAGGCAATCGTTAGTAGAGCGTATGAATGGGAATAGAAAAAATGTGTCATGGTTAACTTCCTCCAATCTGATAAAGAAATTCCATTTTCTATCCTTAAAAAAAGGGAATTTACGCTCAAAGAGGGTGATATAATAGGCAACATTTAGATTCATTTGGATATTAGATAGTAGTTGTAAAGAATCAATACAAATATTTAAATGCGCATTTATAAGTTTATTATTAGAATTGCTGAGTGATTGTAATCATATAGCCATATTTGATCTCATTCTGGAAATTTTTGATTACTTATATGTATTACTATTTAAAAAGTAGTATAAATAATTGATATCAAGCAATAAAGTTAGCATCGCTTAGATAAAATGAACGAAAACGTTCTTTTAAATTCTTTTCTCCGATGTTTTCGCAAACCAACTTCACAATGAATAGTCATATCTGTACCCTTATACCTGTACATGTATTTCTTCGATTCACACATCTCAATAGTTTTAAGAAATCTCTTGCAGCACTATATTGTATTAGATGCATTTTCTATTAGAAGATACATAGGGCAGTTTATTGTTAGCCTTTAGACAGATTTGCAAAATCGGATTTGGTAGCGGAAGTGGCGAAGCGCGGTTTTAGACTCGCATTTAGTAGCCGAGTTCTCTTACACACTAGTTAACTGACCAATATCAACACTTTCCAACAATCACCACTCTTCTCGTTCCCTCCCCCTTCCCCCATTCAACCTCCACCCCAATTTGTTACAATAAAACCAACTCCATATTATGCAACTATTGAGAGGATATACTCTCTATAATAGAAATAACAATTGCCTCTATCTGCTAATGCGCTTAAATTACCAACACAACATACTGTTAAATGCATCTGCCATATATGCTTTTATTGCGCTCAATTTTAGCATAAAGTCGCATTTATATTTTTTTATTAAGACATTAAGTTTGTATGAATTAGATAAGCAATATACCTATTTCTCAGGTGTGTTAAATGACAGGTAAAAATTAAATCAGTCAACATTCACATAGTCCAAAAAAGGAAAAACTAATGAAAATAAATAAATCTTTTATTGCAAAATAAATCAGGCAGCTACCCATCGGAAAAAACTATACAAAAACTTATTAAAAAAACTTAGTAACATCAAAACAAACACTTTTTGCAATAAAGTTGGCTTTATGCAATAGGTAACAAGCATGTTCGTCTATTGCATAAATGCAACTCTACCAGCAAGGATGGAATCTAAATGTTGCAATAATCATGCGATACACGCCACACCAAATTTATCATCAAGCTTTTAGCAGTATTTCATTGACATTTTCAATTTGTTGCTTAATCAACTCCCATTTGTTTTATACGAGTAGTATTAGTGACTAATGAAGAATTTACATGTTCTCATATATCGTTACACAAATATGCAAATTTAATTCGTCACGTCATCATATCAACCTTTCAGCCATATAATATGAGTGCACATAGTATAGGTGATGATGAATTTTCAGATGATGAAAGCCTGTAGAAAGGAATTTATGATGCGAGGACGACCATAATGCCTATTTAAAAGGTACAGTTGGGAGGAGTAGTGGGAACGACGGAAAGGGGGGAGGAGGGCTAACCCATTTTCGAATACTGACCAAAAGTACTCTAATGCCATTATCGATCAAACGAATGATGCCTAATATGCAAATTTCTATAAATAAATAGATGCAAAAAGGTTTTCTATATGATATTTCTCTAAATGATCCTTCTAGTTCATATTTCTCTATATGAAATATCCACCCTTCTAGTCATACTAATAATATGTAAATTAGTGATGTGTATTTTCCAACGCAAATTAATATACATAGCAACGTAAACATGCAAATTAATATGCAAATCACACAACAGTAATAATTAGTGGAAGATGTGAAAAAATTTCCAACGATGAACAAATGAATAAGTTCATCATCATATCTAACACAATATGTGTTTTTTGTATTTCGCTCATTTCATCAACCAATTTCATTAATCATCATCAAAAATTTGAATAAATGAAACAAATATATTCATATCTTCACCCGACCACTTATAAAAATCTTTCATAAAATAGAGATTTTCTTCCTACTAACCGTTGCAAAATAAACGTATATTTTTGTATCTATAAATGTCTAATGCATTCTCGAAGTATACGAATCAAAGTGAAATAGGAGACTACAAAGTAGAGACATCACCGATGAGGTATATTAAAAAAATGAAATCTCATAGCTCCAGCTTGAGTAGATTCCGAGATGAAGTACCGAATACATAGACGGGCAGAGGTGACATAAAGACAAAATGTCGCCACAATACACTTGCTCGAATTAAATTTGCAAATGCGCACAAAAAACTGACTGACAGTCTGATATCTTTTATGTTGAAGGGCAGTTAATTTCAACAGTCTGAAGCATTCACACGACTCAAAGGTACTAAGTAATTTTTCTATAATAAGATGGATAGATCGTTTTTGCTAAATTGAAAAAAATGCCGTTTGAAGTTGAGAATATAGTATTGAACACTTGAAAAAATTTTTCTGAAATAATTTGTTGCATTTTTTTTAGTTCAAAATAGGTGGAAAAAGCTGAAATATGATAAAAAGAAAATTAAGAGATAAGAGCACCGATTACTGATAATATAAAGTTATCGACAGCTTTTAGTAAGTTTTTTGATAATTGCCACACTTAAATATAGAAAAGGTTGCAAAAAAATCAGTCGACTTTTATCCTACCTTTGAAAATTGCCGATGATTAGTAAAGTTAATGAATGTGATAAAAACCGATCGATTTTCATCACTTTTATGGTAGTCACCGAATTATTGATAAGGTTTAATAAATGCAAAAAAAAAGAAGAAGAAAAAACTCCGACCGTTGATATATTTCCATCGAACACCTAACATATATCATATCCCTAAAACTCATAAATTACGCTCTATCAAAAATAAATAAATACAAAAAGAAGTGACAGCCAGCTGAACGCTCGTAATTTTGGCAGAATTGTAACGATATGAGGATGTTAGAAGATGAATTAGACGCGCATATGCAAATATTGCTTCGCTAATCGCCTCTATTTGCTCATGTTTAGCGGATACGAGTATATAATGCGTTCGACGTGCGCCATATTACTATTCACTGCAGTCTCGCATAAAATATTTTCCATATATTAATAAACACACAGCCTTATCAGAGATTATCATTTGCATAAGCCTTATCAGAGACGCCCTTTATAAATTTCCTGATAGGGACTGAAAAGAACTCAGATGATCTTACATCATCAACCCTCAGGACGGCAACAATATTTGTAAATTCTGTCTGCTGAATAAACGATCCATTTCTATAAATAATTTTGCTATCCCTTAAATAAATAATTCAACACTGACCATAATCCGCAAAAGCAACACTACGATGACATAATCAGTCATACGATTAATATTAATCACTAATATCATCAGTACCAATCAATCTGATTACCGAGTATCACCAATATATCACTACAAACTATGCAATCATAAATTATGTATTTTCACTATTAATATACAAAAGTGTTCTCCAAAACAAATAGATGAACTGAGTACGCTTGAGGGAAGTGCAATAGCCAATCCAGAAATAGCACACAACGCTCGGTTGCAAGAAAATCAATTTGCATGAACGAATGTGCTTAATGAGCTAATTACATCGATCCGGAAATGCGTAAAGCTTCTAGGAATCGATCAACATTCTTGTCCTTTCACGCTTCTCGTTCCCGTTATCACCACTCTTTCGGTAGAGAAAATTCACTACTTGCATAGAATCGATTTGAAACCTCTAAGCTCATTCGATGAAATTTTCTATGAATTTAATTAATAAAAATTGATTTTGAAATTGAAAGAAATTAAGAAATAAAGTAATAAATGAAAAGCGATTCTTTTTTTTAAAAGAATTTATCTCATCCAATCTATTAAGAACATCACAAATAAACGGAAGAAATATTTCTTCGTAATTTTTTAAAGGATTTAAAGCCACAAGCCTCATATCAACATTTAGTCAAAAGATGCTTTTTTAAATAATATTTTATAAAACTTCTAAATAATTCTTGAGAAATGCTTCCAACGGAAACATTCCTTCGTGAATAAAGGAAATTCCTTTCAAGAACAACAATCATAAATTTCAATTCTAATATGATAGCTTCTTTTTTAATGATTTATTTATGTAAATAGGAGATCGCATTCCACTAAATTCATCTAAATTCCTTCACATAATTCAAATTTTCTCTACATTTTCCACCTCCCCCATTATTCTATATTCTTCTGCCATCCTTTACATCCTTCTCATCCCCCGACATCCTCCTTCCTTCCCTCCTATATTCCTTTACTTTCCTCCACATCCTTCCACTTCATATGTTCAATTACAATTTTTTCGCCACTTATCCAACATTGCACTGCTGAATGGTAATGTGCTTATCTATGGATGCAAGTGTATTTCGCTAGGTTTTTAGGTGTAGCTTCCGTTCTCGGAGGTGATATTCGCGACTTTTCTTGCGAGTCTCTCATTCGGCGACATCACTGTTGGCACTAATTGACAAAGGAGAGAGCTTCATATTGGATGAAGCCGGCTGTCAATATAGCACTCTTCGAATGCGAATTTAATCACTCTCACATCCGTCGCTGCATGAATTCATCACTTTCACAAATCGATTATCTTAATTATGAACTGTTTATGTTGTTCATCATTTATATTTTCGTTTATTTGCATAAATTTTGCTTACTTCGATAAGCTGAATATTTGAAGGGGCCAAGTAAACATGACCTATAAATGTTTTATCTCATGCTTCGCAACTAAACAAGCATATATGGGGAGAGAGATGAAAACAACGTTTAGGACAAACTTTGTTCGCATGCGAATAAGCAAACTAGTTGTGTCTAACGTATCGCAAGACTCATTTTGTGGCTAAACCCATCCGCAAATTGAGCATAACTGCAGCACGAAAGAAAAAGAAATTACGCGACGCATAGAAATCGAAGCCGACATCGCACAGCAACGAAGATAAAGACATAAAGTTTGCATGTGCTCATATATCTTTGACATATACAATCACATCAACATTTCAAAATTGTAGTGATGGGCTGCGTTTTTCTCTGCTATAAAACGTAGCAAGTGCAAAGTCATATTTAATTGAGTGGGTTTTAATTGAAAACGTAAACATAGCAATCGACTTTCCTCCACATTTCGTTACTTTGCTCCATATTCTTTTAATTTCTATATTCAGTTGAGATTAATTTATTACCTACCTAGCATGAAATACGATAATATCGAAAAATGATTCATTAATTCTAAGGTATTGCTATTCTTTAATTATAATTCAACTGAACTACTCATATCGAATGTTGTAATCTTAGTTTATTCCAGAAGAAAAAAATAACAATGAAAAATTTCCTATTTCATTTTGTTGGAAAAATTCTTTTTTCAAAATTTAAAAAAAATAGGAAAAATCTAAGCGTTGACATACGACAATTTGTTGAAATGAGATTAGCAACGTAGAAAAGAATGAATGAATTAAGAATGAAATTTTATTCAGATGTCCTTTATAGCCTATCTCACTCCAAGAAAATCAAACAGAAAATTTAAAAAAAAAACAAACAAAAAAATTACGAGAATTTGAAATTCTTTGAGATGAAAAATTTTAGTGACAGCAAAAAAGCAACTAACAAAAAAAAAAATCAATTGCAAAATCTAAAAGAAAATAAAAATAAAAAAATAAAAATAAAATAATACAACAAATATGAAAATAAAAGGCAAAATAAAATACGACATACCTCATCGAAAAGGTTAATTCTACTCATATTTAATGAATTCTTCATGCATCTTGGATGTTTTTTTATCTTTTCCATTTTTTTCGTTGATTTGCGTGAATTTTAGCATTGTGGAAATTTTGCTCTTTTTTATTGTTCATGCTTACCTATTTTTAACTATTCTTCATTTGGGAATGTTAAGATTAAAAAAAAGAATAAATAAATGAGTAGACAGATGAATGACTAAGCAAAAAAATTTAAAAAAAATAAACAAGTTAATAAACAAATTAATTAATTAATTA
>JAAVTS010001495.1:0-16676 GCA_022845575.1 Baylisascaris ailuri
TCACATTTTTATCCAAAAATAAGAAACAAATAAATTAACGTAAAAATAATGACCCCACATTAATGCAGTGCCGCACATTGTTGCAATACCTCAAATATCGAAGAAATTATAATAGTACGGAGTTCTACGTCAATGATGTGAAACTACTTTCTAACAAACAAAAAATTACGAAAACCAAAAAAGTTGAAAATTTTCACTCGAAAAAGAACTTCAAAAACGATACTTGATCATCTGTGAGAAACTCATCGCCTCATCGATACCAGGCAGTCCACCAGCCAGCTCTTGTAGCACTTGTCGACCCATTCCAAGCATATCTTCAAAAAAATTTTAATATGTTCACTTTGAGCTTATTTTATTAGATTTACGACCGTTTTTCGGTTCTATAAAACAGAAATTTTGATGAAATTGCTAAAGATTATGTCAAAAAAATTGCGAAACTGTTTAAATGTGTTCGAAAGAAAACACGTAAGATAGATAAATAATAAATGAATTTAAATAAAGAACTAAAAATGCCAATAAAATTCAACACCTCCTTCAGCAACGTTCGATGCAGATGCCATTTGAGTTGAACTATCGGTGCCCAAACTGGCGTCAATTTCCTGAAAATAATAATACGAAACACTTTTTTTTACATATTCCAACTGAACTGATTATCAACTAGTAAGAGAAAGACGCCGGCTGTAGTAATGCTGAGAATACAACAAGAAGAGAGAGGGGGAGAGAGGGACCGAGAGAGAGCAGGCAAAGATGAAGGGTCGATGATTAGAGGTAGGGGTAATCAGTAACAAAAAAAAGTAAATACTACGAAATTGGTGAGGCACTAAACAAAAGATAAAATCGTTGCAATATTCAGATATACCGCTACAAATATATATAATAGCAATTCAAGTAGTGCGATATTTATGGTGAATCATCTCAAATGACGATATTCTAATATCAGCATATTAAAATGTTTTTGAAACGTTACGTAGAATAATGAAATGCAAACACTTCAAAGAAATCGATTAAGTGAAACGAGAAAAGATATTACATTTTACTGTAATGTATATAGGTAACTTTAAAAATACCTGAGCATAATAAACAGCATGATGCGATGATATTCCAATTCTAGTATATCTTTAGCGATATAGTTTTTATATCGTCTCGAATTCCCTGAACTTAAAAAATAGGGGGAGGGGTTTTAATTGGATTCATAACAAAAGTTGGAAAGGCTAAATTACTATGACGCATAGAAACGAAAGTATGAACGATTCTAAAAATAAAAAGTAAAAAATAAAAATCTCTGCATGCCTCTCAATGATTATGGCTAAATGATTAAATGAGGTAAAGAAAAAACGTACCATTGCATAAAGATTTTGAAAACCATTAACGAGAGTTGGAGTTTTGCCAAATTTCTGTGCGAATGCATCAGAAATATTGTGTGCGGGATCGGTTGATATAATCAACACACTACGACGTACTTCAGCTAATTGCACCGCCAATGAACAACTGCAACTTTTTTTTCGATGTAAAAAAAAAAGATATCGTTTAATTCAGTCGTCTGAATAAAAAGGCCAAATTTTTATGTTTCAACTTTTATGTTTTCCGCTGAAAATATTAAAGAGTGAGAGACAAAGAAAGAGAAAGAAAGAGGGAGAGAGGAACACTCCACATAATATGCACAAATCAGCCCTACATTTAGAAGTTCTTTTCAAGTTTAGAAAAAAAAAGCAAAGAAATTGTCTGAGGCATTAAGACAACCAGCCGATCAATGACCACATTACTCATATTATTAAGCGACAAAAATCAATAAAAGTTGAGACGAAAATGAGAATAAAGGGTTGCTTTTTGTGGGTATTCTTTTAGTGGTGTGCTAGCAACCTATATCACCATAAAAAAGTATCTTCTTGGAAAAATATTAGTATGGGGATGGGGAGAGGGGGAGGGGACGTTTTACGACGAGTTTACACTCTAAAATAGACTTTAAAAAGTCCTCATTAGCCCACCTACCATTCCCGTAACAGAAAAAAAACGAGTACTTGAAAATATAGAGTCACAAACTATTGAAAAAGTCAATCTTTATAAATGCTCTCTCCCTCTCCTGCGACTTCTAAAATTGCTTTACGCAAAATAAATCAACACATTCATTTAGGCTGTTCCTTTTGACCTCCTTTCTCAATAAATTTAAAAGATTTTAATTTTCGGTAGGCACTATTTGCATGTATTCAACTCAAAAACTACAAAACACATCAATTCAGATTGTGTACGACATCTCAGGTTTGAGAAGTTTATACGCACAAGTTAGAAGGGCAGGTAGAGAGGAGGGAAAAACTTCAGATTTCCCCACTGCCGTATCTTTGCTCTTGTAGAGCGTTAAACACTCATAGAAAGATAACACAATCAGATGTCTACTGAGGGTATTACAAGTTTAAAAAGCGTAAAACTTGAACAATACCTGCAAGTCGTCTTACCCACACCACCTTTGCCACCTACAAAAATCCACTTAAGTGTAGTTTGTTCAATAACGTTTCTTAACGATGGCTCCAAATCTTCGTCCATCATCGATTTCAATCACTTCTATAATGAAATAAGTTTTAATTAACAATTTTAAGTCGATAACAAACTGCGACCATAAAGAATAAGCTACAATGCATATTGCAAACTACAGCGAGAATAATACATAGAAGTTTCGTCTGCTGATCTAATAATATATATACGATGTGAACTGATGTGCTCCTTTCGAATTAAACTTGAAACAAACTTGGGAGGGAAGAGATAGGTGGGAGGGGGGGGGGGGGNAAGGAAGAGATGCATAAGGGCGAGAGAAGGGGAGATATGATTCCACGGTCATGATGGAAAAAACAGTACGGAACTGAGCCTCACTAACTGTATAATGGGTCTTCCCCCTCCTTCCCCCCTTGGGCAAAGTGAAGAGCTCCGCCTCGAAAAGAAAAAATGATCGAAAATGCTAACTGAGGGATCACACTAGCAGTCAGAAAACCGATAAACCACTCACTGATGGGAAATCGACCACAGTAAATGTTAAGGATCAATGACAAAAATAAAGGGGATCAATCCTCGTATGCAGCAAAATCGCTAATAACTCCCCAAAATGGATGCAAAATTTTGCGATGTTGAAAATTTGAAAGAAGTTCCCCTACGAACACAAAATTTTTGGTGCTTTTTTTGCACAAATAAAACACACCTAACAAAATCATTCATGAACATTTATTAAAATATAACGTGAGAGGGAATAGCGACGTTAACAAATGTGCTACTGCGGACAAATGCGCCAAAACTCATACGTGAGGGCACTCTCATCTATACGCTTGAATTGAAATGGGGATAATAACAAACGCTCGATGACGCAGACTTTCCGGAAACCGTATAGATGTGCTATGTACAACGGAAACGTCACTGAATTTGAAATTATGTGAATCCCTAAGGAACAGGAAAGAGCGGGAAATTAAAAAAAATAAGTTGCTCAAATGTGGCTATGACGGCACCGGACTGTACCTCATGAGGTCGTTTTTCCGGTACAGTGCCGAGAAAATTTGGATAGTTGCCAGTTTTCTCTTCGGGGATTCTTCTAATGCGTTTATCGATGGTTTCCATCATATTTTTCGTAAAACAAATGTTCTCGTTAAATGATTCCATAAAAATACAGAAAAAGTATGAAAAAATTTCGTGAAATAAAATTTTTTTCAAAACTAGAAAATGAGGGGAGAGTCTGCAAAATCGATGTTGCCACAATTCTTTTCACTGTTTTTCTTCCTGAATCAAGGGAGTCAACGTTATTTCTTAGTTGATTTTAGATTAAAGATGTAATGCGTTAATTGTGAAAATTAAACACGTGATTCGAGAGGTCCTTAGTAAAATTGGAAAATTGGAAAATTGGAAAAAGTAGAATAAGATGAAAAACAATTTTCATCGCAACAACCATTGAATAAAACGTAAAAATTTTTTACAAGGCCACCATCAAAGGAAATTTCGGAGCAAAAGCAAGCTGAAAGGACTAGCCTTTCCCCTTTCCTTGGAACCAAAGTTGAAGTCAAGCAGACCACCCTATCTACTTGATGAATACTGAAAATTACCCTCACTCAAAGCTTCATATCACCACCTTCTTGAAAGCTTAACAATCCGCATAATAGTAGCTACTTTTCGCTCTCTTCTTTCATGTTCTAATTGTAAACGGTGAAAGCATTTTATGAACCAAAAATTTGGAATCAATCCAACTTCATAATCACTTTGAAACGTAATTTTCATTGCAAATTTAACAACTAAAAACCTCGAAAAACATTCATTCAGAAAACTTTATGCACGCGTTGTGCATTACTTCGTTATGTATCATCTTTGATTTAATTTGGTTTACGCATTGCCCATTGTTACACATAGAGATATAACTGATGGAGCAGCATAGTTATTCTTCTTGACTGCCTGAACTGGAGCCCCCTCCCCTCCCCCTCTCAATGCCCACTCATAAGCTAATGGGGCAACTATGCGATGTCCGGAACTGTGTGGCTGGATCCAGCCTTATGGTTCTTCCTGACGCCGTCATTGTCCAGATATAAAAGCACTCGAAAATCCAGGAGCTCTTTTGGAATATGACGATCATCCGAGTACCAATAATATGCACTTCATGTTTTCCTTGCAACTCGTTTTAGTAAATATTAGTGGCAATAAAAGTTATTAATTTGTGCCTTATTACTCATTTCTTTAATTTTGAGATTTTATTGTGAACTCATCGTTCTTTATTTCAGGCAACGAATGTATAGTTGTGCCTAATGGACTTTCCATTATATGTTCATACGTACGAATTAAATGGACGTATTTATAGACGAAACCCGTATAGGGGATTCAGGTAGTGCATATTTTTCTAGATATAGTGCTGCATTTTTTATTTTTTTATTTTTTTTATGGATTATGGAGACATCGCCACGTTGTTTAAGTTATAATACTGTTTCTTATTGATCAAATGCTTGGAAAGAAAAATGCGATGACATATGCGCCAATTAAATACTCACCATTGTGTTTTTTGCGACAGTGTGTTATGCCACTGTGCTGTCGGCACAGCGGTGCTATACTTTTTGAGTGACAGATGCTTTCCGCTTTCATTATTATGTATTAAGCACCATATAGGGAATGGTAGTTGTTTGGATAACAGCCTATAACACATTGTGGCATAAAGACACTGGGCAATTCGCCAATTGGCGCTTTTGACCGGTGATCGATGAATAAAAAGTATCGTGTATACTCAATATGATGGGTTCATAGCACATCTTTTCATTTGTAGAAGTGATGAAGAAGCAGAGTTACGTGGAGGTGACACTGCTGATTTGTATGCCGATGACGACGAATACGACGATGGCCCATGTGCTGGTTTGCGCTTATATGGATCTACGTCCTCCTCCCTCCCCCTTCCCCCCGCACCACCCCATCCCCATCTTCGCCCATCCAGTTTTCCAAGCCATTTTCATTTGCCACCACCTCGAAAACATAAGAATATCGTAAACTATGTTAAAATCCATCTCTACTCTACGATTTGTATTGCTTGAAAATGTTGTCTCCATTCATTGACCATCTTACTTCTTTTCTTTAATATAATATAAAGCGTTTATTTTTCTTCTCTCTCATATAGAGTAAACATTTGCCTTACTGTTTTATTCATCTCTTCATTGGTCAAAAACTGATTTACGAACTTCGATGATTTTTATTTTAGATTGTTCTTAGAACGACGGAATAACTCAAGTAAAACAACGTCGTTTTTCTTGGTGGGAAACGACTCTGTAGATGAGAAATACGTGAATTATCTGCCTTCCATTTTTATGGACTCATAGCATAGGGAGAGCAAGAGAAGTACTCATAGCTATTTCCATCTTTGAAGGGGTCTAGGTTAAGTCCGATCCGAACTCTGATCGAGACCGATAACGGGTTGAATTCGTGGTCGTAGGGAGATGGATTAAATCCGGATCCGGTCATGACCGAGAATGAAGTTGGCGCCGGATTTAGTCCTAACCCTCTTTGGTGCTTATGTTCGTCAAAGCTGATAGAATTTTAATGCTTAGTAGATGATGCGAAATCGCCATTGATGTTCAGGTATGAATTTCTGTTTCGAATGTTTAGTGAAAATGGCATCTGATGTGGAACCATCAGAGGAGATGCACAAATCGGAAGTCAACTCATCCGTCTGCATTACGGGACCACCACCAGGATTCGATGGATTGCTTGGAGAAGGAACAAGGATCGCTGATACTTCGTGTAGTAATGACAACGTTGAGCAAACGTTGTGCTCGTCGACGGTGGCAAAGCCGAATGCTAACGATACGCCAGAAAGTGTACGCGAAGAACCAACCATCAAGTTTGATCCTCGTTCAAAAAAGTGGTCTACCAGGTGATTTTATAATTGATTGGGATATGTCGAAATATTCTGAGGTATTTAGGCAATGAATCAAGGTTTTGAGCTTGCTCGCGAAAGCTCTTATAATATGTTACCTTAAATTAGGAACAGTCATTATAACTTGATACCTTGCCTCACTCATGTTCATCGAGCATTTCTTTATGACCAGCGGTCATTTTTATAGCCAAGCAATTTGAATGGTTGCTTTGTCTAACTAGTTAATTTCGAAGCAGATATCTGAAATATGTATAATAAATATGAATTGTTTGCTTCATGAAGTGCTCGAACTAAGGATTGGCAAATAGTCGAGCTAAGTATTTACCAACTAAGCCACCAACAACTCGCTGTATCGTATTGCCTTAGGCAAAATAAGGTCATCACTGGCGAAATATGCAGTGACCCATAGCAATCAATTATTTTTTCAGAAATTTAACTACTGAAATAATAAAATCTTGAGCAGTAGGTCATTTTGCATTAGATGTTATATGCTTGCTCGTAGACTGTTGCATATTAGCATTTGTCTAAGCGGTTGCTTATTCGACAGTGCAGCTAGATGTAATAACTGCGTTGTGCCTCAATAGAAATCGTTCGCTAAATATTGACTTCTTTGGAAATTCATTTGCTTTTGCAATTCCATTTCGGTCATTTACACAATCTACCTTGAGTGGTCAACTCAGATCCTTTTAATGCTTGTTATATATCGGTAAATTCCCATTATTTGTGTCTAAATTTTGTGTGAAATTTGCACATTTGTGCTTTTTAGAATGGAAATTCCCTATGAAATGATTCGCTTTGTCATCGGAGTAAAAGGCTCGATGAAGAGAAGGCTGGAGATGGAAACCGATTGCAGACTAATTTTTCCAGAACGAGAGAAGAAAGCAAAATATGTTGGTAGGTTATTTTTTGTATTGTCACAGTTGTAGCTATAAGCATCGCTTTGGAAACCTCATCGTTTTCCTCCATATATTCTCATTGGATATACCGTATTTTTGCCTGAACAGAAGCCCCGCCTGAAATTGAATTTTGTAAGACAACCGAAAGTCATAGTCTGGTATGGTAAATATATATATGTACCCTCTTCCTCGTCAGCATCTCCATTAGAAGTGTCAATTGTGCAGATTGCAGATATTGTTTCGACGAAATCGCAAGAAAGCATCGAGAGATGTCGTGATCGGATCGAATTAATGGTGATGGGCACAAGGGAGAGATCAGCTTTTACGCATTTCGTATCATTACCTCTGAATCATGCCGATATTCAAAGTGCATTCACACAATTCGCTGAGCTCGTGCAGAATGATGATGAATTGCCGGTGAGTGTTTTAGAATATACCGTTAGCATGTTTGAGGGAGAAGAGGGAGAACCCTCCCCCTCTCCCTTTCCAGCTCCCTCCTCCCCCTTTCCGATCCTCTGATTTCCTCATCGGTTAATTTTAAGTAGCAGTAGAGATGATTAGTAACAATTTGTTGTTAAAATATGGTTGTATAGTCATGTCAGATATGGTCATTTTAAGTTTCGATGTTTGGTTGAGTATGAGGATGAGTGAGATGGTTACACTACTCGTGATCGTATAAAGTGATTTTATTTTATGGTGCAATAATATAGAGTGTGAGTGAAAGAAACTAAGATGAGATGGATTAGGAACAGTTCAGTGGCCTAAATTTGTAAAAGAATTCGAAGTTCATTTACCACAAATGTGAAATAACTCGAAATTTTTTTTTTTATTATTTTAATTGAAGAAATTATAATGGATATTTCCTAGCAGTTTTTTTTTCTTTGCCTATATATGGGAAAATTATTTGCCCTTCCCCTCCCCGTTCTCCACTTTTCTTTTTGTTAAGTTATGGGCTAGATTGTGGTATATGTTTCGTATATTTGAGGCATCATGCCGAGAGCCGGCCGTATTCCAAGAGCCAGGAAAGCTTCATTTGACGGTCGTTATGTTGTCGCTGTTGGATGAAAATGAAAAGACGAAGGCTGCGAAAGCACTTGAAGCAGTTGTTAACAATCGAGCAAAGTCAGTTCCCTATTCACTTTACTTGTGCTTCTTGCTTTTTAAACCAAATTTTTGTGGGAATTCAGTTCTTTGGGAATTTTTTAAATCATGAGTTGACTTTTTCTTGATAATTGATTATTATAAGATTAGAGATTAAAAGGTTTATTCTGATTTTCATAAAACAAATTTTCCAATAAATTTTCTGAAAAAGGGGAAATGATGAAAAAATTTTCATTTTATATTTAGCTACATCACGACCTTCACAGAGAAGACGTTATCTATTTACTTATTTATTTGTTTATTTATTTATTTATTTATTTATTTATTTATTTATTCATTTATTTATTTATTTATTTATTTATTTATTTGTTCACTTGATGATTTGCGGAGTGATCCTATCTCTAAAACCATTTATGCAATTATTACATGAAAGGAAGGTGTTAATTAAACGAACAAACAATGAGTATTATACTTGCAATGGAAAAAAAGCCATAGTTACATCAATTGAAAGTGCTTTTTTTCTCTCTCTCTCTCTTTAAATTTATACATCTTCCTAAAGTTTTTTTTTTTTTATTTTATTCTATTTGTAATTTTCACTGTAAACTCGAAGGGTTTTGTCGGGAGTGCTATTATTGCCGATGGATTGGATTGATTATTGAAGTACAATTATTAATATTTGCATATTAATCCGCCAAATAGTCGACTCGTTCACCTCTAATTAAATAATTAAATAATGCAGAAATCGCCGTTTATGAGCAACTAAACGAATGGTTCATATTGAAATCCACATTTGAATAGTGATTGCTCGATGTTGATGAATTGTGCAGAATTGCTTTGCTTTCAGGAAGATCGTTGATGGTACTCCGATGGAAGTCGAGTTGAGAGGGTTGGAATATATGAACGATGATCCAACACGTGTTCGGGTCGTCTACGCTAAAGCTTATTCAGAAAAGTTTGTTTCAATTTTTGTGTTTAAATTATTGATGTACTGGATAGGTTTTATTGTTATACCTGGGGTTCGGGGGGGGGGGAAGGGGAGGGGGGGGGGAGGGAGAAGGGAAGTGAGCGAGAACAAAACTCCATTGGCAAGCGTCTACTGAGCTTGCGCACATACCTCAAACAATGACGTTCCAGTTAACTTTTGTTTTTTTAGACTGACTTTAGTATTATTTACATGAGGTCAGGCTCAGGTTTTTTTTTTTTTAATATTTCTTAAGTTTTTTTTTTCTTTCTAATGGCATTCGTTGAGAATTAAAGAGCTTGAAAAGCGATTGTATTTCAAATCAATGGAACTATGCTAATAAATCTTTTTTTAATAACTTTGATGTAATTCTGAGTTTTGCTCATCTTTTTGGAAAACATTAATGAAATGGCTAAAGTACCCAAGTTTAGTATTTTTTCCTCAGGTTATGTTATAACTCTCATCGTTATTCGTTTATTATGAGTCTCATCAATTAGTGTGGATCTATGATTGCTTAATTAATGCAAGTTTTTGGTTAGAGTTGATGAGGCGATTTAATTTCATTGTTAGAAGCGGTCGTATTTTTTCTTTTCAATCATTCACATATGCAGAAATATAATAATTGTTGCTGTAAGGCGGTCAAAATTCTAAATTACGTATTTATAGATCAAAACAGATGTGTTGACCATGTGTTGCAAAGATAACGTATCTCCCTCTCTCGGTCCTCCGTTTGCCGGGTAAATGACGTCATAAAGAAACAAAATTTGTATGTATTTGCTAGCAAGTGTATTTTATTCACACAACAATTTATAGGTTACAAGAGGTGGCAAACGTGATAGCGGATGGAATCGGCGATGCAGGTTTAGCGCCACGACGTTCCGATCGGGTTAAGATGCACTGTACACTTATGAATACACGATATGCGGTTAGTATTTCCTTCCTACTTGTTCTCCTTTTTTTACCCCTTACTGATTATTGTGGTATAATATTTTGGTTGCCAAAATATCGTCTCTAATTTTTCCCCGTTTTCGCATATTCTATGTCTTTGACTAGAAGGACCTGCTCTTTGGATGAAAGCCGAGGTCTTTTATTTTTCCCACTTTCGAGCAGGTCTCTTTTAAAGGGCTTACGCGGCTATTCTCGCTCCCGGAACGATCAGCTCAAAGGTGACGTTATGGAGCAAAAGCGGCGATTTTTTTGAGCTTTGGTGATCATTTTGCATAAAAGGCCTCAAAAACATGAAATGCTTGTGAACTTTTCAAGCATTTTGGCTGATAATCGAATTTTTTCTATTACTTTCAGATAGAAAAAGGCAAAGATAACGATGCAATGGACGTTGAAAAATTAATGCAAAAATATGGTGAATTCTTCTTCGGTCATATTTCTATTTCTGAGGTAGTTTTTAAATATTGTGTATGTTGTGTTTGAATTATTTATCTGGTTTTTATTTTATTTTATATTATTGTTGAAAAGAAATGATATTGAAATGAGCGTTGCGAATAATAATTTGCATCATTTGGTATTCTTTGATCTCTATGTTCCAAATTGCTACATTGTTGGGAAGAAAAATGGAAAGTTTTCAGTTTTTCGTCAGTGACATACATATAGGATCTACGACCGTCAAAACTTATAAATGGGGATGGAAGGTTAACAAAAGTTTAGAGGGTCACTGTATATGTTTCGCGTCGATCATTAAACATTTGAGCAACGCGGTTAGCAAATAGGGGTGTGACCTTGAATTGGCGGGAGGGGGGAGGGGAAGGGAGAGGGGAATGCTACTGTTATATTTTAATTGAGTAGGAGAGTTTTTTGATGAGTTGCAGTTTTTATGCATACGAAATTTCTTACCCCAAATCGCTGAATTTTTCATTCAAGGGAAGTTTGAAGACCAGAATGCCATAAAACCTCAGTGAAGTTACCGATAGCTGCAATGAAATATAAGAATTCTTGCGGACATTGCTTTATAATTTTATTTGCCATCCTAAGTAAATTAGAGATACCCAACCCATATTTTCGGGTCGCCATTAATGTCTGTGTTTCTATTGCACCCGTGCATTTTGAGTCCGGATTTCGCAGTAATCATCATATATTCTCATCCCTTCTTCGCCTCTTTATTCTATAGTACTTTCATTGACATACCACTTACTGTTTGCAGGTACATTTGTCGAGTCGTGTGGATCCAAAAGATGAGAATGGATTCTACGCTTGTGTTGCCTCGTTTAAATTGTGCTGACTGCTTTTATCTTATAAAACTTTTATTTCGTTTCTTTTGAATAATATTGAAGAGGAGCAAAGAGTGGCAAACACTGAGGATTAGTGACGTTGATCGATAAGTGGACTGTAATTATCAGCAGTTTTTATCGATAAGTAGTTATCGATAAGTAGCTGTTCTTTATATCCTTCTTTTATTACCAATATTACCTTTGTTTCTCAGAGTTTCAAGTAGTCTCGGCAAACCCTCTTCGAGGCGCGGGGTTCAGTGCCTTCCTACTTCCTTCTCATCCGGAATTCCCGATTAGATACCCTAATGATAAACCGATTCTTTACTTGCCTTTAAAATAAATGTTCAACTTGTATGGGAAGCTTTAATGTTTATAATATTTGGGCCCAATAAAAGTGCGACAACCGAGACGCGATTTTATTTTCTTCTTATACCCTCTAAAATCCTATTCCGTCAACATCATCTGAGCATTCATACGAGCGGGATGCCATGGGTGGATTCTGTTAACAGGTTTAGAAGGTGGCATTCATGGGAGAGAGGGGGGAGGTGGGAGTTGGATTGGGAGTGGCACTTGACCGTTGACCATTTCGAAACTACCGTATTTGCTTCATTTCAACTGGAAACGTTATCTACTGGCCGGAATAACGAGGTCTTGCCGAATTTTGCAAGCATGCTGTGTTTCGAAATCAGCAAATCCCGGGAACGGCGTATTTGAGAAAGGGGAAATTCCGATCACTCAGTGAGGGAGGGGCAGAGGAGGAGAGAGGGATTTGTTGGTCAAACCCTAATTTTTAGGGACGATATTTTCCATCCTTTGGGCTTCCATATAGTCAACTTCCTTGCGATGTCTGGCGGTACAGTTCTGTACGTTGAGTACCATGAACGTCGTTAATTCTCACACAGCAGTAAAGGGATGTGCACAAAAACCAAGGGTTGAGGCAAAGAGTATGGCTCCTATTACATAAGATGACTGGATGAGGGTTACAATGAGTGGCGAGAGTTGGAGGAGCCAGATTTTCACAACATCACCGATTTCGAGCTCAACGAAATTACCCGGGTCGAAGTGTCACAAGCTCCTGCAGCTATCCTGTCCCCACCTCCCCTCCCCTCCAAAGTATAATTAGAAATAATCTAAATACAGGGAGGCAGGGTTCCAATGATGCCGGGTTCAAATTCAATGGCAACTTCCCGACTGCATGTTTAACTTCATGCTTCGGTGGTTTACGTGATGCGTCATAAATGGCATCTGGCTCATCGATAGACATGGTTGGCTTTTATGAGAAAATTTAACAGCCTCTTTTGGGGCTGCGAATTAACAGGGCTTCCTCATATTTAAGCATTTTTAGTGCATGGCACGCCGACTGTCTGCATCGACGATCAAATATCAGTGGGGAAGTTTCTATATAAACTTTAATCCCAGTGCCCTCGAATCAATTTTTGTTGTGTCTAAAGCACTCTAAGGTGGTAAGCAACTGCCCCTCCCCCCCCCCCCCNTGCAACTATATCAAAGTTTGAGTGAATTTTTGAACCTCTAGCAATGTTGGGGGAGGAATGTGCTTGAACGCACCAAAGAAGTATGAAGCATAGTTGACCAATGAACGTGTTAAGACATGGGTATGCAGAACGTTGGAAATATGCAACAAGGAACTTCCCAAGATTGCAACTGCCATTAAATACTCTCCCTTTCTCTCAGTGTTTGCGGAAATCATTGAAAGAAAAACCATCAGAAACAAATATTTAGGCTCGCCATGAAATCTCTAAGATCATATGTATTTTATTGCTTTCAAATCTTTAAGAAAGCACAAAAGAAAACTAAAGAAAAAAGCAGAGATATTCCAGCAGTAGTAATCATTTTTACCATTGATAAAATTTCGAGAAAAATTTTCTAATTTTCTGAGAAAAAAGATTAAGTTTTATTTTTTTTGGAATCGATTTTCTCAACATTTCTGCCGATTGCAGATATAATAACTAATAGCTGAAAGTGTAACATTTAATAGCTAAAATATAAAAATTTTACTACTGATTTAGAAACATCGAAATTCATAGAAATTTTATGATCGAGGAACTATATTTCCTTGGGAATTTTCATATCATTACTATTGGAAGTATTTTCGATATTACATGTAATGCTGAAGTTAATAAAGCTTCAAAAATTAATGGGACAGTTAATGTGATCGACCCAAGTGAACATTGATCACATAAATATATAGTGCAATTTATCAATAATAATAAAGCAAAATCGATAATAATACATCACGATCACATTTATAACGATATACGATGCAATGAAATTCAATTATTTAACGAAACAATTTAAAATCAGGTGAACCTAGATACTTTCTTCAACATTTTTATAAAATTTCGTGATAGAAATTGCAAGAGAACGATTATTTTCTCAATTTTACGACAAATAAAAACCTTGTCTGCAGATCTGCAGATAGGATTTGAACCTTTGACCTTTCGCTTCCCAATATAGCGTCTACTCAAAGAGGCTTCCTTCTTAAAATAATTAGACAACATAAAGCAATTTATTAGTCAATTAACAAAATCGGTCTCCATTCTTCCACCTACTTAATGAATTTTACTGATGCAAAATTACTGTTACCTAGCAAATATTCGGGATGCAACTCTCATTTGTATCATTCATTAGTGTACCTAATTGGCACTTTTTAAGAAAACAAATGATGCATTAGAAAACGATTTCATATATTAAATCGCTAAAAATAACTCTACCTAATTGAATAAGGCAGTGCCGTGGAGGGAGTGGGAATTTAAGCGAACATAGAGCCGATCAGACAGACAGGACAGGGGTCAGAGCATAGAAGAGGAAAGAGGAATCAGTCAAATGAAGGGAAACCACCGAAGGTTGAACCGGGTTAACTTCGAGAGTGAAAAAATTCGCTTTATAAGTGAGTAAAATTTATAAACAAGGTAACAAATGAATAAAAGAATGAAAGTAATACAGCGAATTCGAGTGGTCACTAAGCTATTGCAAGCACTAAAGTTTGCATTAAAAAGACAAGATGAAAAGGTGAACAAAATGTTGCAAGGATCGGAATCTGTCTTGAGTGGTCACTATCACGATTATAACCGGTCACCTCATTGGCTCGTAGTAGCCTTCAAAGCGAAAGTCATCAGATCAAAGTATTGCTGATGGGTCATAAAGATTGCTACCAGCCGATGACCGATGACCGTGACTAATGACCATTCCGGATGGTGCCAACCTTCCAGCAAATCGGGCTCGATTCTTCTGTGTTATTTTTTCTCTTTTATTCACTTATTACTTCAACTTTTTACGCATGTTATTTAATTAAAAACTGGACTCAACTTACTTTGATCTAATCGCAAATGAACTTTTAGATAATCTCTTCGGTGGCTATTGCTTTCTCTTACTTAAAAATATTTCTTTCCTTCTATTATTTGCATAAGAAAGAAAGCTATACAGTTTATGGGGATTGTTAACGACGGTCTCGTTATTGGCTTTTTTTGAAATCCTTTTGTTTCCTCCCTTTCTCCCCTCTCTCTTCTTGCCCCCTGCAAATAAAACATTACAAAAAAGTAAAGTAAGCAGTACCGTAATATCACTTGAGAGCAAAATGCTGTTTTCTGGAAGTTTAATGTAACCGACAAAATGCTTCGTTTAGAATGTTTGCAAGATAAAAACCTCCCTCTCTTTCGTCAAGTACGAACAATAATAAAAATCCTTAAGAGCTGCTATACCTGAACTTTCCACCTCTCTCATTAAACAATTTCCTTTCGCTGCGGTAATATTTAGCATATTAATCGATTAAAGCATAAAGACTACGGCTAGTGGAGCTGCAGCTAAGTTATTCAGCGATTGTGATAGCTCCTCTTTCATAACCCGACTGCGAAAATCCTAACGTTTGTATAAAAAGTCTAATACAATCATATAACCAAAAAAAAAAAAAAATACTAAAGACTACAATTAAATCACCCAATAACAATTTGAGAAACAACAAAAATACACCGAAATATACAATAAAAATACTAGTAACCATAAGCTTCTAAAGTGAACAACGATTTTCCATTTCCGTAATATCGAATGTAACAAAAATATTCTAATTTCATCGAATACAGTAATTTAATTTAAATGAATTTAATTTAAATGACTAAAATGAATGATCTCACTACGCCATTCTGGCAATCAATTGCTACTGCTACCTAAAATGAGTTTACAAAAAAAAAAAAAAAAAAACCCGAAAGAAGACCATACCTATAAAGTTCGGTGTAGAAGTCGCTAAAATCACCTAGTTCCCGGTACAAGAGGTACTCCTCCTATAGTTTTATAGCGAAAACTTTTTAGATAAGTAACACCTTTTTCATTAATAAAAATAAAAAAGAAAACAATTGATCAAAGCATATCATCATCATCACCAGATAACCTCCGTAATCGTTGTTTTTCTCGTTCTCTTTCGGCTGATATTAATAATTCTGTCTTTTGTGCCACTCGTTTACATCCCGATGACGAATATATTGGGTTCGCTTTTGGAAAATACTGAAAGCAATTATTTTAATGATTAGATTACAGCACTTAGAATTTATCCATTCTTCAAATTTTCCTTCGAAGAAAAGAAAAGATTTTTATGAAATTCACTAGAGTTTGAAAATTTTTTCTCCCACAGACTTCAAAAGAAGAGAAAAATTTTAAGTCGTGGTCAAGTCATCCACAAGGATGTTTGCCGAATCTATCAACCAGTCATATTTGCATCTATAAAAATTCAATAACCAATAGAAGCGCTCACCTGTAAGGAATCGGCAATTTCAGCAACACGTTCATCGGTGGGCGTGAAATTGTGTGCATTCATATAATCTCGAATGCAAAGCAAAATATGACGCCTTTCGAGGGGTAAGAATGGAATAAAATGATCTATCAAATGTGTTGAGATCAATTCACTCATCTTTAATCCACCTAAACATTTCATTGCTTACTTAGTAAACACAAGTCATATATAGTTACAAACTCATCCCTCACAAACTTTCACCTTCGTTGACAATATTCCCCTCACCCCCCCCCCCTCCTCACCTGAAATATAGAACAGCCTAAATACCACCATAATGCCTTCCCTCCATCGCAGTGAACTTTTTGCACAATTTCCCTCCCTC
>JAAVTS010001495.1:25738-41185 GCA_022845575.1 Baylisascaris ailuri
GGGGGGGGAGGGGGAGGAGAGAGCAGATGCACGTAGCCCAATTCACTCGAAACGGAATTACGTACCCGATCAGACTGCCTCAGTAAGGCAAATTTCTGGCGTAACCGTTACCTGACCCATGGGTACAAATAAAATCAAGTGCCACTACTGAGTTACACGATCTACAAACAAAACAAACAGCCGAATATCTCCAATCTATAACGTAGAATATCTGTAGTAGTTGAATATCACCCAAATTAGAATATATACAATAATAGATGAAAATATCAATATCTGAAATATAAATCTTCCTATAATTTAAATGAGCAAATAAATAAATAAATAAGCGAAAAAGTAATACCATTAGTGGGACGTTGTTTCGTGATGAACATTTTATAGCCATCGAGTAAATGTATCATCGATCCATTCAAATATCGACCTCGAAATGTGGATTGCTCCTCGCCATCTATTTTATCAACAACGAAATTTATAGTAGTCATTATGAGTGAAATTATTTATTTTATCAACTTTTCAATGACGATATCGTCCAACTTAATTGAGTCAAGATGCGATCTCTCTAATGGCACCAATTCCTATGAATATATAAAGAAATAATTGAATAAATTGATGGAAAATTTAGATAAATGAAAAAAAACAAACAAATCTCCATATTGTATCAAGATTTATACAAAGATAATATCATAGATAGGTATCCGTATTGCAGAAGTAACAATAAACAATCATTATATAACGAAATGGAATGTGCTGTTTTGCTCCCGTCACCAAGTCCTCAACCGAGTTAAAAAAGACCAACTTTCGTTAAGTGATTCCCTTTGAAAGTATGACTTTACATTCGCTGGTCCCGTATAATCGATCTTGCATGGTAGAAGATGAATCTCCGGTAGAACCTTTTCTGACTCCATCTTTGAACCACAGAACGTCACCTCGGCCGCAGAATCCATCTAGATAAATCGTAAGTCTTGCAACGGCGATCATTCATCCACAAAACTATATATTGTATTTGCTGGGTGTCTTTATTCTTCGTAATTCCCCAACAGAAAGCCTCTCATTCGAGAGAGATTCCCCTTCAAAAAGCCGATTAAGCATTTAGGTAAACATGTATACTGCCCAGAATCGGTGAACGCGTTTACCGAACAGATGCTAATGTATCCTCGTATACTCGAACGAAGCAAAGTGAACATTTTGGATGGCATTGTACTTCCCCCCCCCCCCCCTCCCCTGTCACCGTCATGTTGGCAAAGTTGCCGAATATCTCGAGAAGTACACCACTCGTTTTGAAGAAGACATTCTTCAGCCTCACAAAAACTCAACACTAATGTTAGTTAAGCCCTAAGTGAAGCAATATCTAGCAAGATCAAAATAATATAAATACCCCTCGAGATCCTCAATCTTTCAGGATATGCCCTTCTCCCCTTAACCTTCAAACCTTTAACAATCTTGTGAACACATTTATTTCATCTCAAATACCTGTACGGAATCATTACCGCTGAGAAAAAAATGGAATATAATTTACATAAATATTTATTTTTCAATAAAAATTTAATGAAAATACGAAAAAGCTGTATAAGTGCCAGATAGCTGGCAATAACATTTCATTAGAATTCATACATTTAAATATAAATACAATATCGCTTAAGCATACTTTCTTCAATTTTAAACGATCAAACCCGGATTACAGTGGGAACAATAAACGGGAACAATATCATGACCTATAATTCCAAGAATAATACTTGTAACCGACATACAAGTAAATCCAATTTTTTTTTGAAAGGGATCTCATATTGATAATAATTAATTATTTCAATTAAACTGCCCTATTTTCAGTTTTTGCTTGTTGTAAACTTGCTTAAATATCGATAAATCTTCAACTTTCAATTATACATTCTTATTGAAATGCTTTAACAACCGGAAGCATAACCGACCGAATGCTATAAAATTCATTAGAAAGCCGTTGATATTATATTACAAAGCTTATATGCTTTTTGTATCTATATCCTTTTGCCGCACAAATAAACGTTGCAAACTTTCGCAGAACGACAATGATGCATCCCACCGATCGAACGGTACAGAACGCAGTCGACTCGCTTCTGAAGAATGTATCGAACGAGGAAATGATCGTGGCGAACGCCATTCGACCACCAACGTTAGTCGAATTTCCCCTCCAAGTTCTTCATCCAGGAGCGATAACTCTATCTGAATTCACTTTATATTGAGAGTTTATATATAAATATATATATATATATGGTCGCGAGTTAGATACCTCTGTGAACAACATGACGTTTTCGTTGTTCATCTAATCAAAGCGCAATTAAACCTACTCGATGTTATTCCAGTTCGCCCCATTGTTGATCGAGGAATGCTTTACATCTTAATTATCAACCCCACTGGCCTATGTCAGTACCATTCAGACTACAATTACATACCTCGACCTCATCAATGACGTCATTCTCAATATTTCGTTATTACATCATTTCCAAATAGATAAATATGCAAAATTATACCGTAACACAATCGGCCTCCTCAGGATGCATCTTCCAGGCAATAAATTTGAATGGATATTCCACTTCTGAACATTCCACTATGGCCGCATCGAATCTGAAACAAAAAAAGAAAAAGAAAACAAAAACATGAACGCGTGAAAAATTATTTACTCGATTATTTATAAGATGATGTTTGATCTACTCCATCAAAGTACCCCTCGAAAGTGATGCAGTATATCTTACTTAAAATTTTTACTTTTTGAGATTCGAAAATCAGAATCTCTACTACTGGGATTCAAAGGTTATTAGAATCCCCTTCCCCCTAAAAGAAATCATCTTTAACTTTCACAAAAATTGAAAATCTACGTTTCAAAACAAGAATTTCATATCATTAAAAAATCACATTAGTTATATATGGGAAGCGAAAACCATAACAATTAGAAGATATTTTTGCAAATAGGTTGTCTCATAATAAGGTTCGATAAACGATGAAAATAAATAAAACAATAAAGTGTTGCACTAATTATATCATCAGATATTACTATCAATAATCAGCTGCAACGTACTATTCATTCAAGGTCGAGAAGGGCATTTTCAAATCAACAGTGAGGATTGGATTGCAGTTTAACTCAACAATTCTAGAAACACAACAAAATAGAGAAATTAGAAGAAGGTAACATACAAACTACAAAGTTCGGCATATTCGCTACACGTTGATAACAATGTTGAGCCCTCATTCCAGTTTAATTCGAATGTAGCACCCAAACTACAATTCACTTCCGGTGCCGACTCCGGGAAATCGGAGGATAGTCGCAAACAAATCGAGTACTTGGAAGCGACGAATCTGAAACCAATTAGACATCACCTTAAGAACACATTTCTTTCCTTGAAACCTCTTCAAGGGATGATCACAAACCACCAAATTTGCACTGCCAACACACATAGCTTCCAGTCCTGAGGATCTGCGACCTATCCCGGAACTTTCGAGCTCAGATGAAGAAACTTTCTCTGAGCCTGGAGTTCCTGAGTTCGACCGGCGACAGCCTCTCCCCCTTCCCTCTCTTTCCTATCTTCATGACTCGAATTCGCTCTTGACGCAACAACACGACAACAAATGTGATGCACAGAATTCATTAGAGGCAAAATGGATCAATATTGTGACGATCAACGGTCAAAGAGCCTCACATCTCGGATTGCAACGGAAATGGAAAAGCAATATTTAGGGTGGGATTCGTTCTCAACGATATTGACTCCAAAATAAATTCCGATTAAAATCCCATATGGTGGCGGCAATGATTAAAGAAAAAATCAACGCTAATTAATAATAAGCCGCTATACTTCTTTACGAATTGCTGAATGCAAACTTCGATTACAATTCATTGCGATTTTTAATTGGTACCAATCATTTTGGTTTTAATTTAGGTCGAATATCACAACAGCCATCATTATATGCCTATTAGATGTGTTTATTACGTTAGCATCGACTCATTTATGAATATAATCGAAAAAAAAAAATCGCCTGAATTTCACCTCATTTGTTATTTACCTGTTTGCCAATTAGACCTATCGTCCAACGTGGAAATTTTAAAATTGGACGAAACCTTCAGCTGGCACTAATTTTTTGATTTATTTTTACTAATTTTATACTGAAAAGAATCGAAATCAAGTAGTAAACATACTTGAAATTCACGACAAGTGAATCAAGAGACTCTCCAAGTTCACTGTCATAACCGGCATCAAGAACATCACAAACATCACAAAACCATCGCCATTTACCATCAGATATTCGTCGACGACTCGACCATAATTGCTCGAGAGTTGATGTTATATTATTGTCGATTATTGATGAATCAGGAGGGTTCCTTTCGAGAGGTTCAACAAATACAGCCCATGGATCATTCAATATCCCATTCACTGTGTCCATTTAAATGCTCATACATCTGCGCGTTTAAAGAGGCGTTCAATAATCTGAAGCATTCTAAAAAAAACAATTGAAATTCATTTAGAATGCACAATAACACAAATATCTTCTATGACCATAGGATAATCGAGGGAAGGGTTAAAAAGGTAGGGGGGAGTGGGAAGGGAGGGGGGGGGGGAATTAGACCCAAAAAAGACCCCCCAAAATATATCAAACAACATAACATTCGGCAATAACAATCAAAGGTAAATGGAGAGAGCATATTGTGACAAATGAACATAATATTGATAGAAATCTTCTGAATGAGAAAAAACAAAACAAACTCCGAATTTCATCCGTCGACTAATCGATATCGAACGAAATGATCGTTTTTAAACGAAAATGAAGAATAAAAAAGCGAATAAAATAAATGGTAATATACCAGCTGGTGGTTTTATTATAACCCTTATCGAATGCCATAGGTTCAGTTTTTAAGGTTTAAAATCTCTACAAGTCTCACTAGTTGTCCATTAGACTTTTTCATATTGAATAATTCCCAACATTACGATAAAATATTGCGAAAAGGTGATATGACAGCCGGCTGACACGAAATATATATTTTTTGAGATTATTGTGGAAAACAGGAAAAGTCGTATAAGACCTGAATGGATGACTGCCTTCATGATATCGTCATCATTCAATGAGGTGAAAGCTACAAATTTCTATATTATGTCAATAAAGAAAATTTCAGCAGAAACTGCGAAAGTTTTACTCCTCAAGAAATCAAGGTGAAATGAGGTGAGGCGAGAGTTCCCGAGCTAGCAGCTTGACCTTGACCTCTTTCTTCGAAAGTCGTCAAGTTTCAAGTGCAGTAGACTATTTAGATATACTTTTGCTTAGCTAATTAGACACATCTTCCCCATGACACATTGAAAAGAGATGAAATTTCTTTCCTCACCATTATTGCCTATAAACGATTTATGAACATTTAAATAATATAAAAAGTTTCGAAAATATGGAAAACGATTTTTTAGAGATGAGTATTAGCAAAAAAAAAAAAAATTTTCGAAAATATCGAAAATCACAGAAAAAGATTTCCAATTGTTTGAAAATCACAGAAAAAAATAAATGGCAAATAACTCGCAAGAAATTCAAAAGAGAAAAAAAAAAGTTTTCTAAAAGATAAAAGTGTGGAAAATGAGAAAAAACAATTATGACGTCATAGTTATTTATGCAAATTTTCCACTTTCAAATGTATGAAATATTAGAATATACTGCCGATCAATATGCAATAGAAAAGAATCTCAACGAACCTTAACGACACCTCACTTAGGAACGTTCATTGTTATTCACTTAGATGGGAATTTCCATACCTCTCAACACTACTCATTTCACAAAATTTTTTTTTTCTTTAAAGGGTTCTATTTGATGCAGCTCAATAGCAACGGAATACGTCGAAACAAGACGGAAGAAGGAAAGAATGCGTCTACGATGCAAATGAATGCCCCTTTCCCTTTATTTTAACATCAACTTTCTGGAATAATTCTTCTTAAAATTACTTAAAAATAATAAAAAACACTTAAACTAATTTCTGAAAAAGTAACGACTCAAATGTATTTTTAAAAATTATTCGAGAAAAAACTCTAAAATTTCGCACATTTTATATAACTTCAAGCAATAAAAATAATAAAAAAAAATATGAANATCAAACGAGCGAAACAGAAGGGGAAAAAAAAATAAATAAAAATATTTTATTTGCATAAATATTTATTTTATTTGCATATTTTATTCGCATTAAAAAATTTATTTTATTTTTTGCATAAATTTTTTAATAAAAACAATAAACATAATAAAAACGATTCTAAAGAAATGAGCACATTAATATGCGAATAATAACAACAACGCGTAAAAACACAATAACAACGATCAAAGACAATCAACGAAAATCAAATTCTTCAGAAAAAAAAAAGCGCAAATCGAAATCTAAAAAGCGCATAGGCTATTTTATACATAATTCAAAACCTAAAAAGCGCATCGGCTATACGATAAGCAAATAAAAAAATCCTTATTAACGTTTGCCAATATTTTTTTACTGCAAAAAATCTCAAAAATTGCACAGTTTTTATTAAACGCATAAATAAAAATAAAGCTATTTTAAACGAGAATAAATAGTCAAAAAACATCGATGAGATTATCCCATCCCAATATCTGGACGATCTTAGCTAATGAACGTATCATGAGCAGACCTTCCAATGTGAAAACTTTTTTTCCCTTCTATATTTCCTCCATCTTGCCCCTCCCTCTTCCCCTCACGTCTCTCAGTCCTTTCATAGCAATTATTCTACCTGATTCCAATTGGATTCGAGGTCATGCTGCAGTTTGCGATTACCATCTCTTATTGAAGCAATGGTGAGATCAGAAACATATAAACCCAATAAACCCATCCGCATCATATAGTAAAACATATTCAGAATATTCGGGAATTTTATAGAAAACATTTGGAAAAGAACAGCGAATTCAAGGAAATCGTTGTTTACATCTTCAGCAATTTCCATTCAAACTTTGACATTTGCATAAAAAGCAGTAATTAGCATATGTGCAACACGGCAGTATCGGAAGTGCTAAGAAGTCTTCACCTATTGCATATGAGCTCGAGCTCGAGTTCAAGTAACCGAATCGAGAAATACAAACACAACGTAACCACATCATTTATGCAAACCATCACAAGTTTAAATGTTTTAGTTTTGTACACTTACAGTTCGACTCAACACCATTGCATAATAAGCGATCGATTCACGATCATCGTCCAAGATCCAAATCTCTAAGACTATAGAAAGGAATAGCCAAAAAATCTGTATGTTTTTCTAAAAACCTTCACTTTCTTTTTTTGTCTCTACTTTCCTCGTCTCTTATATTTTCATCACAACATACTGAGTAATAATTATAACAACGAAACGAAAACTGAATAAAAATCGTTCATAAGACGATTTTATTTAGATTACTAAATCCAACTCCAATACATGTCAATATTGCCTTATTCTCTGACCCAACCTTCTGATCGTCACCTTCTTTCCGTGTTCTCTTCCATTCATCGATCTTGAAGGTGATTTCGAAAATCTTCTTTAGGTTCCGCAGTGCGTGAACACTGAAAATGATCAATTCCATCTTGACAGGCTAAGCAAAGCAAAGACCTCAGCTCAGGCAGCGCATACTCTAACCATAATCACTTAGAAACATAAAAGGTCTCCAGGCAGTAAGTTTCCACGTCTGAACAGGAAGCTCGTACTACTCTTTCTTTCTCTCCCCTTTTTCTTCTCTTCTATTTACCACAACCTCATAACAGATTCTAGCCAAATTCCATCATACTTTCGTTTCTTCCTCTAGCTTACTCAACAGTTGAGTACAACAAATCGATAAGGAACTAAGAACAGACAAATAAAAAAACCAACCAATAGGTGGATAGCGGTCCAAAGAGGTATTTGCTCACATCCTTCTCACCGAGTGCCATAAAAGTAACCGCAAGTGCCTGTGCACACGTATCCAAGCATCCTCCCTTCAAAATGACTTAAAATAATACCTGCTTAACTACCTGGTTACAATACCCACACATATATAGTTCGGTTTGTACCACTCTAAAGCTTCCAGCGGGTAAGTTATATATCCAAAATTTTTGCAAGGCATTACAACGAATTAGAAAAGCGAAGTCATGTCATTTTTCCGAATTTCGACGACACGAAAGGGAACGACTGAAGAAATTCCTTTCACAAGAGGTTCCAAACGTAAACAGACCTAAATAAATAAGAACCCAAAAATTTGGTCAAGAATTTTATATAGAGCTGGAATTACTTTTTTTTCGGCCGAATTACCTGGCAGGCATCCGTAAAATAAATTTTTTAGAAAATAAATATAAATAAACATGTATCAACAAAAGAAAAACCGAATAAATTTGGTTGAGTAGATTGCAAGCCGCTAGATGGCCAACATCTTCCGCGATCAACGGATTTCCTGGTTCGTCTTTTGGTTTTGATATCGCTTCTCCGTGATAGAAGACTCCTTCTGTTGTTTCGGCTGTCAAAAAAAGACCATATCCAGGCGATCTAAATCAGACTTGATCCGTCACAATCCAACCTTCACTGCAACTATTAAGTACCTCCACCACCGAATACATAAAGTTGACTCACTAAACAAATTGCTGCAACACTGATGTGTTGTATGTTTTTCTAATGAACGCAATATATACCTGTACTATAGGCATGTAGCATAAGTAGATCTCATATCCTTCATATATAAACATCGAGTAAACCATATACCTTACCTACTCAAGGATTTATCTAGACCTTTATTTATCTGTCCGTGTTTTCCCATCTCCACTCCAAAACAGTATATTAGGGGATCATTGCCAACAAAATCATTCATAGGGTGCTAAATCGAGAACTATCCCAGCCAACTCAACCCACAGTTTCTAATTTCACATAGTACACAAGCAGAAACTTTATATGAAGAAAAAGCATCGGCCCATTTCTACCACAAAAGCTTGTTAGTGATCACGAAGTTCCAATACAACGGCTCATCATCTCTCCTACTTGCAGTCTGCACGATGAATTTAATAAGCACTTAAAAATTAAGTTTCTTTTAACTTAGCTAGATCATATACATTAACTTGCATTTACAGACTTTGCCATCTGGCAAGTATGACCACGAGACAAAGTTGTTTTTTTTTTTTTTGCGAGAAGTTCGAGTCACTATTTTGTTAACGTATGAAGAGCGTTGTATAATGAATGATGGATGCCTTTATGGATCCATCCTAGATGCATGGCCTTATTCCTTAAGTCTTCCCAGTTCCAAGTCTATGGCAGGTAGTAATCCAAAGCCATATGCTGGACAGATATACAAAAGTGTGAAATAATTAATTAAAAATGGGACCACCAGCAATACACCAAATACATTTGATGGCTATCGTAAATATCCAATCTTTGCCAACTTAATGAAAACTTACGATCCGCCTGTAGCACCTTTACGTTGATCAACTGTTATGTAAACGTCTGCAATATATCCTCGTAATGTTTTCTTTGCAGCGTCGATCATACGATGTGCCAATGAGGGGGATACTTTCGTAACGTATGCCATACCTCGAATCTTGCACACCTTACCTGCATGCTCCTCCTGAAATAAACCTCTTTAATACTAATCAAATCCTTAAGATTATCTGCTTTTCCTCAACATATTTGCATATGAATATCAAATTAGTAGAGAAGTAGCTAGCAGAAACTAAGACAAAACAAGCAACGGAGACCATGTATATTTTAAGATGTGAGAGTGCACAAAGAGTAGCTTAAAATTCTATGAGAGATAACCGAAGTATAAAAGGAATTAAATTATACTTGGTTGAAAATACTTCCCTATCATTTCTTTCCCCATTGAAATGTCCCCCCAATTGATGGAATCTCCTCATCAAAGAGATTTGCATATCCATACGGCAGCTTAATAAATACAGCAATTTCTGTAAGCATAATGCCGCAGGAACGCCGTTTGCTTTAATACATATGGCTCATCTAAACAGCACGTAACAACAGACATGTTAAATGAAGGTAATAAAACGATGAGAAATCCAACCTTACTTTAGACATAGGCACATTTTGAACAGAACGCTCTCGATGATTATCGAGAAAATAGACGCTCTTGAGCTTTTATTCAGTAGAATACGATAACGAGAACTAGATAGGACAACACACCATTTGACGTTTCATTAATAGCCATTGCTAGAGAAAAAACTGACTCTGTATTATCAATGTTACAAAACTGTTTTCAGAAAAAATTGGCAAATCCTGGATCCTCAACTCAAGTGTCAATACAACGACAATCGGTTCAAGAGTGGGTTTTCAAAAACAGCTGAAAGAACACAGCTAATTAGCATACCTGTACAGGTCGTAGAGTCCTTACAATTGGCGCTGTGAGAAGCACACTTCCACCACCATGTGGCTTTAATCCACGAGATATAATCTGTAAAGAGATGTAAACGATTATAGTCGATACGCGATCGTTGCCTATATAATGTCTTCGTTTCTTCTATTTTTAAACTTTAGGCATAGTCACAATTATATTTGTAACCCGCTATACCGTACCTATTGCAAAAGCCCACTTACTGTACTTCACTAGGTCTTCCTACACATCGCACTATACCACGTATCATACTGTATTCTATAAGAAGTACCGTACAATACGGTTGACTGTACATAATGCTATATCTGTTACATGGAAAGCAATGCTCAAAATCGTTCTTCCATGGAAAATTCCGAGTTTTTTTTTCGATTTATTCAGCATTGCAAAGTGATTCAGTGATATTCAAATGCTGTATACAAAACAACAAAACAGAGTAAAGAAAGCTTCACTTCTGGCTCTGATAAGGTTGGGTGCATCAACGATCAGCTCTATTAACTATCAACGAATTGAATACAACTACTTACGAGTAAATTCCTAATATCGATTGATTTCTTTATTATTTAAATCGATCAAATAATATTTAAATATTATAAGTATTTAGAAATAGAGGTGTAGAAGTGTAAGAATCTTAGGATAGCTGTATAATACTGCATCTTAAAATAGTATGAAGTTCCCTAGTGAAGAGTACAAAATATTTCCTTTCTTTTCTCATAATCGTTCTATTCCATTTTATTCAAATCTTTCCATTCCCTTTCTTTTCCCATAGTCTTTTTATTCCCTTCTTTCTCTCACAACTTTTCCATGTTTTTTCTTCCTTTTATACGAAATCTTGTTCTCTTCTATTAAAGCATCACCCAGTGATGGCTGTTATCAACCCGCTATCATCTTATCACTCACTCTCTATCCACCAACAAAAAAAGAAAAAAATTTTAATTATAAATAGATAAAAATAATGAAAAACCTTTATATCTAACTGCTCGTTATTCAAGACGAATTTCTTGAACACTGGTAACCATGTATTTCGAATCGCATCAACGCTTAATTCCTTAGGTGCGTTAGTTACTCCAGTCAAACGCGCACTCAGTGGTCGTTTACAGAATGGAGCCAACATAAGCAATGGTTCCAAAAAATAGCTGAAACAATATATATAGTAAGTCATTGTCACATAGTATCTTATGTGTCATAATATGCTAAACCTTCTTTAGCCATATTCCACTAAGCTGCTTCTTTCTCTAAGCCAACCTAAATTGTTTTAATGAATAATTAAACCTTTGAAAAATGTGAAGGAAATAAAAGCAACAAATCATAATCGTTTGAAAATTAGACTCATCCTCTTCGAACGTCTGAAAAATTAAGAAATCTTGCGATAAAATTTGATGAGAATATTGCCGAACAAGGAAGTAACGTCGTTGAAAAATAAGGTGTCTCCTTTAATATACAGAAATCGAACTCATTTCCTTTATGCTTTCTATATTATTTTATTATCCTCTATATTATTACCTTCTATATTATTCTATATTTTATTATCACAATAGCCAAACTCCCTCATCCAATAGGGTGGCAAAACACGTCATGGTGACTTAAAGGATACATAAGCAACCAAGAAATTTAAATCCACTATCAAGGTAAAGAACTTTTTTTTTTTAAATCTTATGAAGAGAAAACTGAAAGACTATAAATACGCTACATAGGCAGACATTCCTCAAAATCAGGCACACTCTTCGCACAAATTTTTAAGTAAACGATCGGCGCATTTTCAAACATTAGTTGCAACTAAACTTTGCTCTGTTTAACGCGGTATGTTTATTCCTCCCTTATAATCTGAAATGTGGGACTACTTACTGCTGGAAATCTTGTGCGAACACTGTAAGGCGGTGTTAGGTGATCGAAACGGTAGCAACATTTGAAATAACTCACCTCATACATCTGTTGTTGCCACAATCAAACGATAGGGAACCTCCTTGGATGATGCCTGGCACAAATCGAATCTGCGTTCCTAAAAATACACCAATAGAATATTAGAATGAAGGTAACAATTTGTCTGCATTGTATTATATTCGCTTATAATGAAACGACTATTAATTCAATATAACGATGTTCCTGAAGTGGAAAATCTAAACTAAACTAATATTTAAAACTGGAAAAGGTAAATCACTGGACGAAAAACCGGAATTAGAAAAGCACTGAAATCAGAAAAACCATAGCGTTCTGGTATGCCCCACAACTTCACTAAACAGAAGACCCATCCCCCATCCCCCTTTTCTCTATAGTGTTCTTCAAATGAGTACATATGCATATGTAATCCATTTATTCAATGCAAACAAAATCGGCAACTCACCGCTTTGATTGATTTCAATTTGCGTTCCATTTGTGATCTTCTCAAACAAAGATAGCAATTTTGTCTCAAAATCTGAAAAAAAAAAAACAGTTCCATGAAGCAAACGGAGTATAACGCCATAATACCTGGATTACCTATACTTGTAGAATGCACACCGTCTATCGCATTTTCAGGGTGTTAACATCGCTTGCCTACTTTTTTGCATACTGAAGACCGGGCACATGATGTTATTGAATAGGAGTTAAATCCGGCCAGGTTGCATCACCTGAACAACACCAGGTTTAACCACAACCGCACGGAGATGATTTAAACCGGGCTCGATTCCATCGAGGCGACCCACCCAGAAGAGGATTTCATTCATCTTTATACGGCAGTCGGTAAAATTCCGTTCCGATTCCGTTACCATCAGCGATCGGAGCCAGTTATGAGGCAGATCGACATACCCACAAACCTCTTTGCTTCTTGTCTATTTCAGAATTGCTCTTCATTCATAAAAAGTGATGGTTGGGTAATACCTAAGCATCGGAATGAAATGTCGTAATACTGAAGCCCGGGGCACTTGATGTTATTGAATAGGGGTTAAGTGTGGCCCGGTTGAACAAATCAACAATTGAATAAATCTTTAAAAGAACAAACCTTTCAAGCCAGGTTCATCATCCATTGCACGAATCTCTCGTATCGTAATCGGCCGTCCACTCAATACAGAATAGGTTAGCCGTTGACGCATAAAATTGCAACCCTCGAAACATAATTCCTCCATGTTATCCATCGAATCTGCTTCATACAACGCCTTCTAAATAAAATTTAGTAATAATAAAGTGATGATATTTCCGGCATAAGAACTGCATTCCAGTTGCGTTCCGGAACAGATTTAATATACAATCATATATATGGAAATGGTTTAATTTAGTTCAGATTGGTCGATAGGTAGCAATCGAGTTAAGGCCTCTCTTATCCCTACTCGACCGGATTTAGGCCAATCCTTTGAATGGATTGAATTTAAGCTTATTGTAAAAGGTGGTTTAGGATGCTTTGTGAGTATGAGGTTTTTTTTTTTTTTCAAAGGTGTTTAGGCGCTTTTTGCGCTAATGCTTTCTTTTGGCTCCATTTGTTTTGCTTGTACCCCCAATCGGTCTCCGAATGGTTACCGGTGTGGAGTGTTTTTGTGACTGAGTTTAACAATCAACATAATAAGGAGGAATCCAACGTAGGTGTTCGTTACACCAAATTAGCATATAATTTATGATGCGATACCCTGAAATCTAACAGAATGATTTAAATGGAAAGCAAAATTTATCACAAAACAAAGTGCAAAGATTGCAGACAACGACGAGGATAGTTTGTTACATACAACTAAGAATGTGTTCTTAGTCCATTCACCTAAGGATAAACGCACATATATTGGAAATCGATTTCACTGGAAAGTGGATCCTGGTAAACCGGTCTTTCAAGGTCGGTAGTGTTGCCGGAAGGTTGCATGAAAACCGCTGCAGTCGTTAAGCCAAAAGCTAAGAAGCCGAACTTTTTGATCCCATATTCACATCACTACTTACAGAATCACTGAACAAACTGGACAAGAAAAGAGAGAGAGGAGAGAGGGAGGGGAAGGTAGGGGAGGGGGAGGGGAACCTCACCAGAAAGCGTAAATTGCATACAGAGCTATCAGTAACAAAATAGAACAGAATACTCTCATTAAACGAAATAACACGCAGCTGTGATATTAAAATAATAACAATTCAAAGGAAATTTAAAAACTCCTCCCATACATTCCGTTCATAAGATGGCCGTAAATTTTTCAATTTTTTTGGCAAGAAGCCATAATAATTGGCAAAATTCCAAATTTGTTTAAATAGTAGGGAAGTATTTTCTAGTACCACAAATCCCATTGGTTTCGATCAAATATTTATTGAGAATAAATGTGTCTTTTGCAGCGTTGAAGATTTCATAAAATTGAAACTCAGATCTTTAACTCTGCAAGAAATTGCAAATGCACAGACGATAACTATGAGATTTTCAGGGCTGATTTCTCTCAAATCTGAGGCAAATTTGTTCCGTCTGGGGTCAAAGGAAGTGGCCATTTACATGACCACTGGTCAACACATGACCACTGGTCAGTAGAGTTGACGCTTTGAGGGCTGTTGGTGCTGATGGTGATGATTTTCGCATTATCGGTAAAGAGGAAGGATCTAGATTCAGGTGGAAGAGAATTGAGTAGGTCCTTAATAGAGATTAGAAAGGTGGGGAAAGCACAACATTGAACATTCAAAAACTATTTAGCATGAATTCAACATCCGAGTTAATCTACGACTCAGTAATGAACACTATTTTCGGCTTATAACGATCGATGAAAAATGCAAACCAATGCAACGCTTTCCCTCAACTGAATGAGAATTTATTAGACAAATGAATCACTGAGCTTGAGAGAATTCCGTTGAGAAAAAAAATTTCAATCAAATTCAGAAAGTTTTTTGATGAAAAATTTACAAAAAAAAAAAAAAAAAAAAGACGTAAATTCGAATGGTGATCGAATGCATGAATGACAATCTAAAATTCGATCAAAGCTTTCAAGTGTCACTAAACTGCAGATTTACACCAAATTATTATCGAATACAGTTGATCATAGCCGTTAAGTTTCTTTAAAACCTGATATCGGCTATAAAACTAAACGAGTTTCTTAATTCGGCAACAAATTATAAACTGCAATAATGCATTCATATTCCAGTGGAACCGACGGCACATGGGGAATACCCATAGAAGATTCTTGTTGGTGTAAAACTGACTGAACCTCG